>WOGN01012869.1:0-10753 GCA_015342105.1 Leptinotarsa texana
GTTAACCAACATCTTAAAAATTACTTAAAAGATACTTTATGGAAAGGGCACTTTAATATTAATTATGAAACCAAATGACGGCAACAACTACTTTAAAGGGGACTTTAGTGTAAAGTCTCCTTTCGGTAAAGTGGACTTTAGATATTGATTATGAAATCGGCCGTAAGACATGAGAAGACATTCTCTTGTATTGTTTCGACAAGATTTAACAGTACTTTTCAGACAATGAAAGTAAGAACCAACCCCTTCACATTGATTTGGATTGAGATTCTCCCTTTCCAAAAGTCACTTCCTATATATAAAAAACCTGCCGCTTGCAACCTGCAACGTCCACACGTACACGACCTGCGAAATGATGATCCTGAAATGAAGTGAACTGCGACCCCCGCGGATTAGAAGAGTTCATCGCGATTTTGCAGGGGTGACTTTGTAATGGCCCGCGGGGGAATAGACCCCAATAAAAACCGAAATCCGAGAGGATAAAGAAAAATAAACAATTTGTCATCGCAGTTAATTGGTTCGAATTATTCTGTTGAGTTGAAGTGTCGGGTGTATGTTGCCTTTTTTACAGCTGAGGCCTCGCCGAACGCGGGAAAGGGGAGTTAATAGATGTACGGGGAATACGGGGAGAATTAGGGATTGTTTCCGTTCGTTTTTTTTACAACGCTTCGTTCCGGATGTACTCGTAGGTTGAAACATATTGTTGAGTATAGGAAAGGATTCTTTTAGTCTGATATGAATTTATTCCTCACTTTCAAATCAATAGTTCAAATTCATATAATTAATACGGACTGGCCGTGACGTCACTTCAACGTATACGTCTTGACCTCTGTGTCACAACACCATTTGACAATTTCATCAGTTGAAAACCCTGAAAAAAAAACAATTGAAAAATTAATAAGATTAACTGAAAATAACAATTTTATTAAACAAAAAACTGAAATTACAAAGAAATAACACACAAGCAACAACCAAACAAATAAAAAATTGAAATGGTAATTATTAATAACAAGAAATGAAAAATAAAAATTAAAAGATTTCAAACCAAGTTATGTCACGACGTTTCGATTGTTGGTATCCACAATCGTCTTCGGGTGATAACTGGACTTATTCCTCCGAGATCTGACTATTTATATGGTCGCTGGAGTACTTTCACCTAACCCTCCTTTCACTTTTCCGCTTCATTGGTTTTCAGCGGGAGATGATCATTTGGCGGAAATTGGTAGTTTCCCCTTGATAAGAGGTTTCCATATGTTACGGATCTCTACGCTAGCTTGACTAAATGCGTTGTTGGACAAAATATACGCGGCCTCTTTGAATTTTCTCTTAAACCAGTGTTCCTCTTTGTGGATGATTTCAGCTTGATCCCACTTGATGTTGTGTTGATGAGTCCAAACATGCTCTGCTATTCCGGATTTGCTGGTTTCTCCTCGCTGCGTTTTTTAGGTTGCAGGGCCAGTTACCAAGGAAACTACAGACACCGGACCCTGGATACAAGACGTCAATTCAATCCGGACATCGAGGTCGATGTCTCAGTTGCAAGGGGAAGTCTTGCGAGATGTGACGGCGTAATGTCACTATGACCAACAGGAGGCCTGCGGAGTGGGAGGGAACCGTGGTAGCTGATTCCTATACTTGGGTATTTTGATGATGTTAACATGTATTATGTGCCAGAAACGTTTAGGTATACCCATAACGCGATTGCGGTAGACTAAGGTGTTGAAGACACCATCCTGGCAGGCCAAGGTTAACCCCCTCAGCACTCTTGACCTGAGGAAAGTGAAGGTCAGGTGCATTGTGCTGGTAGCCTCGAACCACTCTAGAACTAAAATGTCTAAATTGAGTGGTTGCGGGTGTTCATAGATATCCTTCCAGAAAGATTCCACCTGATTGACGGTGGGCGGATTATTCACAAAACGTGGAGGCTCTTGGAATGAATGAGAAGGTTTCTCGAGATACCTGAGGTTTTTCTCGATACTTCGCGCTCGCTTCACTAGTGACTTTTTAGCAGTCACTAGCATTCGTATCCAGGCAGCGCTGTAAGGTGGTCAGCAGCACGCTTTGACTCAAAGTGTGATGAATACGTCGTAATATCAAATCTGGTTCAAATCTGTTTTTCCGTTAACTAGCTGTCGCACCCCTACGAACGACAACCCTTAGAAGTCGAACTAAGGATTAACAAAGTCTTCCTTTTACCGTGTGATTCCTAACACATGTTGGACGATAGCAAGTGAAAATCAATCGTTCAAACTGGGGTTCGAACCACCGACCAACACGGTAGTCATTCCGAGTCAGTGAACAAAGCACCCACGTCGAACCGCCTGGCTACCGACCGCGGCTATTTGCCGTACTGCTGACATGAAAGGCCTGTTGGCTGTCTTGTAATCTATCACACATTGGATACAAAACGCGTCCGAGCTTGGTATGTTCAAATTTTGCTAGATCCGTTCCCAATACAGATACTTACTCAACCTATGGAGTGCGTCCTGTACGTTTGGCAAAAAGTTAATGGTATATTCCCAAAAATAAAAAGCTACACCCAGACTAACAATTGCAAGAAATGACTTTCAGACATTTTTAGTATTAACGTTTCGTTCAAGGACATTATGTTTCACAGATGCCTCTCATGTATCTTCTAACTGCAATCGGTAACGGCAGGAATATTTTGAAGAACTATATCTTACAGCAAAAGTGCATCTGAGCTTACCCGTTTCAAATCGTGGGAGGCTCAGATGCTTGCAGGAGCGTATCCAACATATATTCCTAGGATCACAGACAGAATTGGAAAACTCTTGGGAAACCCAACTTTGAAACGGTTTTCAAATCCACCAAGAAGGTAAAATGGAGCCTCAGGTCTGTTAAAGACAAAAGAGATCCACTATCATCAAAAGATCCATGGGTTGAAGGAGCACGAAAGAAACTGCAGATTAGGCCAAACGGACATGTCGGCTGTGGCAGAGTACGCACTCAGTGAAGAAAACAACAGGATTCTGTTTGAAAACACGAAATTCAACCCCCAACCAGATACACATTGACAATTTCAACAGAAAAAAAGAAGTTGTGAACCTCAACCGGATATGGAATCATTCTGAAACGTTCAAAAATAGTAAACAGCATGACGTTAGGTAGAAAAGGATAGACAAATGTTATTGACAATTTACCTAATCCAGAAAGGTTAAAAAAAATCAACCAATACGTGGAGAAAAGCGGATATCATTGACTGGCTTCAATAAAAAACATTTGATGAAAGTATTCAGTTATTAAATACAAATCAATGTACGTTTTGCAGAACAGCTAAAATTGAGTTTCCTTATGTTATAAAATAAGTCCAAGTATGATTTACTCACTTATTTCATATACTTCAAATATTTTTATTTTTCTAAAACTAACATGAAGTTAATACATGCAATTTAGAATTTTGGGGTGCGATATTTATGAGAATAAAAACATATCAGGTGAAATCACCTTTTTATGGTAGGAATTTTACCAGAGATCTACGAATCGTCTTCTGCATCTAGATACCCTTACGATAGAACTAACTCATCACCATTTTGTAAAATATTACGATTTTTCATTATTTTCAAAAAGTACACATGTCCGAAACTACAAATCTTAGAAACAAAGTTCATGAATGTGAATTGCATGAAATACCATTTTCTTCAGGTGAATCTCTTTCATGGCTAAAAAGCTCCAAATAGCGAAAGTCTGAAAAACGTGTTTTTCCTGGTTTCTTAAAGATGGCATAGTGCGCGTAGGAAAGAGAATTGCGTTTCAAGCACTCACCAACATCTTAGACCGCATACCAGAAATTCAGAACTACCGGAATTTCTGTAAGTGAACTTCTGTCTATTCAATGAACTAGTACCTCCACTTATAAATTGATTTTGATATTTATCAATTTTATACTGTTGATATTATTTGACCAGAGAGCGTGATAGTGAATGAATGTATACCTATAAAATATTAAAAAACTGCCAGTTAGATAAGATTCAGTGTGTTGATACTGTCTTCGTTTCCACTTCTTGTCGTTCTATCTCACTTTCACACCTAGGACGTCTACTCTTGTTTTGGATTTAACCTTGAATGACTTTCATTCACTCCACATATTTTCGACAACGTGAGTTTGACCTCGAATGAACGCAAGCAAGTTACACGACTGGAAGTTTTGAACCTACACGACACAGTGTACCCAAGGTGACATTCAAGGGGCGTTTCGAGGTTAACCTTGAACGACTATGACATACGTCAACGACGTAGACAAGGTGACTTTGAGGTAGTGACTTCATTGATTCACGCATTTTCGAAGATTTAAGGATTCGACATTGAACGACCTTCAACTGTATGGACGAATAGCCTTTTGGAGTGCGTTTTCAGTTCGATTTCAATTCGACTTTGAGTGACACTTTGCCATATCATATGCATTTGCTGAAGTGAGTCATGATGCTGGCACGTATGAAGCTAGGAGTGGGGATAGTGTGGGGCGCTACGACCGAATCATATAAAAGTGAAGTGGAAGGAGATATCGTAAATGATGAGGGTGACCTGAGTGATGAACGTATTGTGTGGCTGATTGGCCGACACATTGGAAGATCGACTGGATCTGTATTGTGTAACAGATGCATACGTACGAATCACAGCTATCGATGGCGGTATCCAAAAGTTATTTTGGTGCTGTTTCCGGTTTTACTACCTACGAAACAATAACGCTGGCTGGTATCAACATATAAACACCCATGGTACTGTCTCTATAATGCAGATGGATCAGAATTGGCTCATTTAACAATTTTTTTTATTTAATAATTTGAAAGTTTATGTTTCAAATAGTACATCTGCAAAAAATCTGAATTTTCGCTCTTTATTTTCCCCCTCAAATTAACTGTTGAATGTGGCGTTCACCGAAACGGGGCGTGGGCTTGACGTCACATCAGTCGACTCGGCGACTGCCGTAGAAAGCAAGTTGTGTGTTGTTTACTGCAGTGTGTCAACTGCTTGAATATGAATAATGATAAAAAATGACGTTACAAGTATTGCACCCCTACTTAATGTAGGAATTCTTCGGTAACTGCACCAGACAAAATTTTTATTTCACTCTTATGAAAGTTATGGCACCGCGCAATGCGGAGGGCCGACTTTGTATCTGCCAAGGGGACGCATTTTTGTTGCGAAGATCATTTTAATATAAGTATGGATGATAATTATTATTAAAAGAATTGTAGTTTACTCTGAGCACTACTATGAAAGTGTGAAAAATTATATTGAAACCAGGCGTAAATCCGCATATATTTGATTGCCCATACATCTAAAGCTCCACCGTTTGTCCAAAAAAAGAAAAAACAAATTACAGAATACAGAAAGTATTGGAAAAAATTACTACTGAGTTCCCCCGAGGACAGTGAGAGTTTGAGTACATCAGACATGACTTCTGTTGATACACCATCAGATTCTAGTTTGTCTGGAATATTAGTTGAAAACTGGAATTCGAAAAACAATATTGAGCGAAGATCTATTAACGTCATAGAGAAAAATCCGAAATTATGTTTTTTTTGAATCCCAAGGTACTCTTTATTCATTATAGAACTTTTGTTTCAAAAATACCAGTTACCTAGAATTCATATATACCTTTGAAGAAAATTAAATTGAATTGACGGTATCAGCGATTCATAATCTCTAAGTACAGTCCTGGTTGCCACCGCTCGAAGCTCGTTTGCCTGGTATGACGTCAAGATGTACCGCGGGCGATCTCACATTTTCAATTTCCGGAAAATTTTGTGGGATACTTGGGAGATGATTTACTTTCATAATATATAAATTTCAATAAAAAACTAAATTAGCCTGAATGAGCCCATTGGTGTGAGGCGTGTGAGGGGCTGCTCACAAATTTTACAAGTCTCAACTTGCAACTTGCATGTCAAACCTCTGACACACTAACCATTGCCATTCTGGCCAATAAAACAACAACCCTTTTCAGAACTACATAATTCATACAAATAGTAGTAGTTGTACTAGTGGTAGCATATGAAAAATAAGAAAATCGTCGGAAAATGGAAGTTGGAAATTTTGGTATCTATAAATTTTTTCGTAGGATCGATATTTTTCGATTTAAACCCGACAAAAAGAGGGGGTAAAACTTATCATTGTATTATCACGTTCATTTCCGAAGACGATTGTAGTCATCAGTCATCACCCGAAGACGATTGTAGATACTAACAATCGAAACGTCGTGAAATAACGTAGCTTGGAATCTCTTAACTTTTTTATTCATATTTATTTGTATTTCTTTATTATTTTTGTTCAATCGTTTTAATTTTGCTTGTATTTAATTTCACTATTATTTCATTTCAGGTTAATTTTGCTTAATATAATTGTTATTTTCAGCTATCTATTTTTAATTCTTCTAGTCCAAACTAGTGAAATTTATTGATAGTTATCTATTTGGCTTTGGGTTGGGTTGGGCTGGGTTGGCTTTGGGTTGGGTTGGGTTTTATTGATTCATTTCCAAACAAGTGACAACCTTTTTGCAAAGAATGAAATTCCAAATATAACTTTGAAGGGCATATATAGATTAAACAATGTATTTTACCTAACTTTTGATGTTGAAATTTCCACAATTCATTTTAAATAAATACAATTTATATTAGTTTAGCCAAATTTGTTCAATGAAAATATTCAAGGGGAGAAAAAACTGTAATCGATCCGATAGTAGCAGAAAGTTGATTCTTTCATAATGCTTGCCATGGGGAAGCATTAATTGGTGGATATATTTAAAAAAACTGACTTTTATTTTGTCGACTTGTGTGTGAATAATTTTGTTCGATTTGGAACGAAGGTAGGGTTAGTAATTATATTTTCTATATGTTTTGCATATTTAGCAACTTGCAGTGCTGACTGTGTTATTTTTCATAATGAATATATCACATACAAGGATGTGAGTGGGAAACTTTTTAGACGGATACGATATTATTTTTATTACATCATGAAATTTAATTTATTACCCATTTTAGAAGTTATCCTAAAATTTAAACTATGGTGCGATAAAATTAATTCAAGTGGTCTCATATAGCATAGCTAGGTTGTAATTGCGTTTCTCTCATTTCACGAAAAGAATATTGGGTCGCATTTTTATTGTGTGTTATCTTTAGACAAATGAATTAAAATTGATACTTTTGTTCAAGAGAATTTTTTAAAGTTTATTATTATTAGTTGCAAGTTGATGCAACAATATGAAGTCGGGTTCGATATCAGTGGAAAATAAAAGAGCCAAACATGATCATTCGAAGTGAAGGGGATGAATATTCTCGTATTTCATATTGTGTGACTGGGGTAAAACACAACTACTTTCAGTTCCACCAAGAGGGAAATATCGTTTTTCTTACAACACTTACCTAGTACAAACGTTCCTGTGTCAACTTGACCTCGCTTTTTAACACGCTTTTATTAACTTCACTTGTGTTTACGTTTGTAAGTGACTCCTTTGGACTCTACTTAGGCTAACTTTAAACGGACAGATTTATTTTACACATTGTACACTTATCAAGAATGAGTGGCAATATAATAACTTTCATAAGTGTATCTCATTATCCTGATCGGGAGTGCTAGCATTAAATAATTTACTCACAGAGTCTCTGTGTGAGAGCAAGTGAGACAACCACCCTGGCTGTGCATGCGTATATATCAAAACAAATGGGCTTGAAATAGCAAGTCAAACTAAAAAGTGAAAAATAAATAATAGTTTTGAAAAACTGAAAAAACACGCTTTAAAAACAACATAAACTAAAAAATAATTCGAAACGAATTTAAGATTGTATTAAACATCGATAATAATGACGTGATATAACTATGACGTGATGTAACTATGACGTGATATAACTATGACGTGATATAACTAATGACTTATAATAAGTCTGAAATCAGGATTAATCTACTTACAAAAAAAAATTGTTGTAAAAAACCGTGGGATGCCAAATATCCGTTTTAATAAATACTCCTTTAGGAGTTGTTTGCCAGATTAGAGCCGTAAAAAAAATATAATTCGAATCATGTCATGCTTTTTTTACAATAAAATAAATTATTTTTAAGTAGATTTATTCTGATTCAGACTTATTAAAAGGCATTAGTTACATCAAGCCACAGGACTTATTAACGATATTGAATACAATCTAAAATTGGTTTTGAATTAATTTTTATTTTTTAGTATGTTATGATATTAAAGCGTGTTATTTTAGTTTTTTATAAATTGTTATCTATTCATAATGATTTTTTTCATCTTCAGAAAGTAAACTTCAATCATATTTGCATGATAAATTTGATAACTTCAATTTTGGTACTGATTTCTTCTTCTCTTTATGTTCAGATAACTGTTGATTGAAATTTTATCAAGAGGTGAAATTGAATTCATCCAATACTGATCAATTTGTAGGTGAGTGTTGCATAAGAATGTTCCTAATTTCATGAAGAATCAAAACTATAACCGTTCAGTAATGTACAAGGTATCTTTTGGCATGTGCTTGCTAAATAATTGAAAATTGTTTCCGCACACTAGAAAGAATCCTAAAAAATTATTTATTCATTTCATTTTCGAATATAAGATCTGTTTTTATCTACAATATTTTAAATATTCTTCATCGAAGACGCTTAAAAGCTGTTAACCGAACCTAACCTATTACAACTGGCAAACATTTTTAAAATAAGCGATATGATGGCTGCCTGTAGTGTGCTTTGTTTCCACATTCATTATGTCGTAGAGTTTTCACTTTGAATGTATTATCCAGGCCAACATTTTAAAGAGTAACAATTTGTTTACAATGTTTTACGGGGGCAATTCCAATGCTAGGTTACTATTATTTCAATATGAACCTTCATCTATAATAAGATGAAAACGATACTATAAACATATGACATTATGCAGAATTATTGTTTCTTGACCAAAAACCAGCCTTCTCACTCGGTGATGTTATAGAAAATAAAGGGGCGTCACTCGTTCAATACGGTTTTGTGTCGCCATGAAACTTACTTAAACGTGAAAGAAATGTAATCGACAATTATAATTAATAACCGATCACAAATAATCAACATTTAATGTCCAATAAAAAAAATTGTTTCACTTGATATTATTTAACCAATACAAGTTGATAACTCTGATGGATATTTGCATTGATCTCACGACATATCCTTCATATATGAATCTCCAAATATATCTATATATTTCTTGCAATACTAGCGGCAGAAATTATAGATAAACAATGGAGAAATACTCGCTTACCTCACGTATCCTTTTTGTGATATTGAATAAAAAAATTGACAAATTAGTCCTCACGAATATCAATCCTACAACAATACTTCAGATCTTAGCTCGGCAACCCTGTTCAACCCAGACTATCTATAGTGGAGCAATAAATGGAAAGTGATCTATGGTGCATTCAAGGAATTGGAAAATCCAAAACCCTAAATATTATACCATCGGAATCGTAGCATACAACACATCAAGGGAGACGAAAGATTAGTTATTTTCATTGTTTGTTTTTGCCTTACCTCAATTTTAGAGGGTTTATTTACTCAATAGTAGGTTTCCAAAAGAAAATGATAAAACATAAAATTTCCTCCAGTAGAGTTCAATGCACAAATCCAAAAAAGCAGGAAATTTCTGGATTGGTATCAATTGGAGCATCAAAGTAATTCCTATATGATTATTTATATCTGCAGTAATCCTCAAATCGATAAAACTTTACAACGCTGATGTCCTATTTTCTCCATGCACCAAGAATAACAAAATTCGTGGGAACGTGTGATCAACACCTATTTAAAAAACTCAATATTTGCTAGAAGGATTCGAGAAGCCAAGAGACAGCACCGTTTCTCTATGTTTGTTGAATTCACACCTTTCATTCGAAGGAATAGGGTAGGCGTAACGCAGACATAAATTGTATTCGATAGTTCGCACGGAGACCAATGAATAATATACCGGGAGATTTATAATTATATTTTTGAAAAGGAAATTATTGAATGCTAGGGAAATTTCATTAACTTCAGTTACCTACGTCCGGAAATACGTTGCTTATTATTAGGAAATTATTTATAATAAGACTACTGGTAGAATGGACTGTAACAAATTGATACGTCCTAATACAGCTTCACCTATAGAAAGCTAATGCCACGCAGAAGCTGAAGTAAAATCATCAGGCTCCTGAGCAACGTCTTCCATTTGGAAGATTCATCGCAGATTACTTCTTGCATATGAGAAGCAAAAATTAGCTTGCGACGAATCTTCCAAATGGAAGATTGCACAGGTTCCTGAAGGTTTTATGTGTGGCAATTATGGAATACCATATTACTTTTTTTCAATTGAACACCCAAACAGGATTTTACTCTTGAAAGTATCACACACCTCCCGTGAAAGTATCTATAGAAGAGAAGCCAATCTC
The DNA here is from genome assembly GCA_015342105.1 of Leptinotarsa texana. Taxonomy (NCBI): domain Eukaryota; kingdom Metazoa; phylum Arthropoda; class Insecta; order Coleoptera; family Chrysomelidae; genus Leptinotarsa; species Leptinotarsa texana. The sequence goes on from WOGN01012869.1 coordinate 10,419, forward strand.
CAACCTTTCTTCGATGTTCCAGACTATCAAAGTTGCAGGTGATGTTATCGTCTTCAATCAGGCGGATGGTTCTTTTCTGGATGGAATCAGCAACTTTAGGGTATGTTTGGGGGCAGAGCTCCATACATGAGAACAATAATCCAAATAAGGTCTGATCTGAGCTTCATTAGGCATCGAAAGTTGCTGGGGAGTGTACAGTTTTCTGGTTCAGAACATCGTTTCAAGCTTTCTAGAAGCGTACTTTGCAATTCCAGTGACATGATTGTACCAAGATATGATGGTGTCCATTTTAACCCCCAACAAATTTATTGAAGCAGAAAGCGGAATTGTCTGAC
>WOGN01012886.1:0-14795 GCA_015342105.1 Leptinotarsa texana
CTCCTTTGCTCCCTTTCCACCTTGGAACTTCCAAACTAATCGAAACCAAACATACCTTCATCCATTTTGTCGAAATATCCCCAATTTTCAATCAACTAAAAAATCTACGATACTTTATAATAAAATTGCCGACCACGTTAGAAGTCATCAAGTAGCGAAATCTAATCAGCAAACGCCCCACCATAAAATAGTAGATGAAATAATAGAAAATGTCAAAATTAACCTTCCGCAAACACTTTTGTCCAATCTACTGAAACACGCCGAGTATCTTATTCTAGAAGTTGAAAACAAAACTAATAATATTGAACCTCAAAAGCGTTCGAAGCGCGGCTTGTTGAATTTAGGGGAAAAAACTTCCAAATGGCTTTTTGGTACTCTGGACTCAGATGATGCAGTTAAATATAACGATGCTATTCAAGAACTATAGCGTAACCAAAATTCCACTCTAAAGGAAATCACAATGCAGATATCGCTTTCAAAAAAGCTGATAGACAATTACAATAATACAATAACTCTTCTTACTACCAGTCAAGAAGTAATTAAAAAACGGTTAGATTTTCTTCAATTCAATATCAGTCAAAACCTGATAGAATATTTGGGAACGCAAAGTACATTAAATCAAATTATATTAAATTGTCAAAATTTAATTACTTTTCTGGACAATTTAAAAGATGCATCAACATTTGCAAAATTAAATGCATTACACAGCACTGTGATCTCAGCTACGGAGCTAGAAAAGATAATGGGGCATCTATCTTCATTATATAATGAAGACAGGATTCCTCAATTTGAAAGTTATATCTCATATTATCAATTGGTTGGCACACAGGTTACCTTTTCAGAAAACGAACTCATATTTGCTATACATTTTCCAATTTTCTCTCAAAACTCATTCGAAATGTTTCGCCTTTTTCCTATCCCAATTAATAACTCCACAATCGTCCCAAGTCACCCGTTCCTACTACTTGGAGAAAACCAACAACACTACGAGGATGAGATGTGCCCAACAATTGAGGACACACATATTTGCCACGATCATCGGGATCTACAAACAGACGATTGTATAGCAGTCCTTATCAAAGTAACCGACAATCCAAATTGTCCTATCTCCAGTCAACACGTATTAGTAATCCCAGCTGAAAAACCCCTGAAAATCCTGGAAACCTGCCAAAGAGATGAATTCACACTCATACGAGAACCCAGCCTTGTTGAAATACCATTCAACTGCGGAATCACAATCGGAAGTTTCAAATTATGGAACAAAAAAAAATTGTGAAAGGCCATCCTCTAACCATTCCAGAAATCAAAATAAACAAGATTGATCCTGAAGAGTTGGAATCCAGAAAAATCCACCTAAAATCTATAGACCTGAAGAAAATTCATGAACTTCAAGACGATGCCAAGATTCTTCAAATCCAGGACACAAAAGTAATTCATCCTGCAGTCTCAAGTTCTGCAAGCATCCTAATAACCCTCCTGATGGTTGCTGCCGCTGCTTTTGCAATCTGGAAATTTTATAAGAAAAGGACCACCCCCATGAAAGAAGAAGGACCCGTCCATACCGAAAATACCGAAAACAAACCAGTATTCCTCTTGTTTTCGTCTTAGGGATGGAAGAGTTATGAACCCGAGTTTGCTGACCGAGCATTACTCAGGGATAGAGTTACATCCGCTGTTCCAGACGCGTTGTATTTGTTCAAAATAAAGTCTTTTTAAAAAAGTATTTTCGTATATCGCATACGTAACTTATAATATCGAGAGGTATAAACCCTAACGAGCTCTATTCTCAAAAAATGTGGCACGGACCTGCATTTTCACTTGAAAATAGAAGTTTTTATTGCCGTAACTCACATTCTTCAGACATGACAGAAGACATTCCTGAAATGAAACCATCGACTATGTTTCTAATATCTACAAATAAAAATCGCAACATATCTATATTTGAAAGATTCTCGACTCTGGTAAATTTGCAACACGTAATAGCTCATTGCATTAGGTTCAAGACAAACGCATTAACAAAATGGAAGAATAATACAAGTCTTATGTTAGAAGAGCTCAGCTACTCTTTGAATTTATTGATCCGAATTGCTCAAGAATCAGAGTTTTCACAATACATTCGTTTATGCAACGTAGACTTTTCACAAAAGCACCCTATTATTTTACCTAAAAATCACAGACTTACAAGGTTAATAGTAGAACATCAAGGTTCCTCATGGGATATTTGCCAAGTGATAGAGTCTTTCCCAGTAGACCATTCTCTAAATGTGGCATAGACTACGCCGGCCCCATTCTTATGAAAAAAGGAACGCTGCGCCGATCAAAATTAGTAAAGGCATAAATAAATATTTTTGTTTCTCAACAGATAGATTTCTGAATGCACTGAAACGCTTTATATCCAGACGTGGAAAACCCTCGACATTATTCTCAGACAATGGCTCACATTCTGTTGGAGCAGATAATTATTTCATGGAATTGCATAAATTATTAGTAGACCAATGTCACAAAGACAAAATTGAAAAATTTCTATCTCTGGATGGAATCAAGTGGTAATTTATACCGGCAAATTCTCCACATATAGGAGGTATTTGGGAAGCTGCCGAACAGCTGTTCCAGTTTTCCACAAGTGGAAAACAACTTCATTGGAACCCAAGGTAGGCGATTTAGTTATCCTAAAGGAGGATAATGTCCCACCTCTACGTTGGCCGATGGCACGTAACGTTCAGCTGCATCCTGGGACAGATCAAGTGACACGCGTAGTTTCAGTGAAATTACAAAGTGGTGGTGTTTTCAAACGCTCGCGAAGCAAAATATGCGCGTTACATTTAGAAAATGACTCAAATTGACTATCAAGTGACATTTCATTTAAAGGATTTTAAGTTGATGTTTTTTTTTTGTATTCCTCATATTGTGCCAAAGGAAATTGGCAACATTGTCAAACTCGCTGTCAATCGCTACTCTTGGCAAGCGAAATTAAACAGAGATAAGTCTCAAGGGTCAGTCTGTTACCGCACATTGTAAGAGGCACATACTTTTAAATAGTTATAGTTCCTCGTCCTTAACAAGGGTGGTCCTTCGCACACAAACAAGTTTCTTTTCTCTTTTCTTCATTCTAATGAATAAAATAATACAATAAAAATTTTTCTTTATTCACATACACAAAATGATTGAATAAAATAGTACATACAATTCAAATGAATACAATGACAATATGAATACTTCCGTTCGAAAACAAAATATAACGTGTCTCATTTATTGCTGTTTTTTTTTGTTGAAGATTCGGACTTTTCAATCAATGATCGACAGCGATTTCTCTATATGTTTCTCTTCTAGTTCCGAAAGAGCAATTTTTCCACTAGTTCCTCAATTGATTTTCCTCTATTTGCAAGAGCAATTTATTCGATAGTTCCTGTATAAGGTCTTGGTTCCGGAAAAAGCAGTATTTTATGAGTCTCCGAAAGAGAGCCTCTCTTATTGGTCTGCCGAAGAGCTGTTTCTGTATTGGTTTCTCCTCTGATTTCCGGAAGTGCAGTTTATCTATCGGTTCTCAAGTAAGCGGTTCCTCTATTTGAGCAGTTTCTCAATAGATTACTCTATTGGTTTTCGAAAGAGCGGTTCCTCTTCTAGAAAACTACATCGCGTATATTTCCAACACAAAAACTGATATCCACTTTTTCTTCATAACGCTTCCTTTTTTATTAAAAAAAGGTCATATTCCAAAACTCTCATTTACGGCTATCGGCCGTTTTTCGGCGCTTTGTCGATGGTGTTACAACATCGGGACCCTTTTTATTGATTTCTGGAAGAGCACCTTTTCTATTGGGTTCCGGAAGGGTGGCTCTGCATCCAGTCTTCTGATTGAAGAAATTTGTTAATAATGTATCATTTTTCTTTTTATCTATTTTAGAATTGATACTCACTTTGTCTTCCACAGAACGCTTTCTTTTACTTTCATTAGAATTCGTATTTTCTTTTCCTTTCGACCAAAATTTGTTCGTATCCTTATTCAACATTGCATTATTCAAACTCTCTTTCCGAGCTTGGAGGCTTCTCGATTCTATTGACCCATCTTTTTTATACCCTTCTGCAGAACGATTCCTTTTTCTTTCACTCCATTCCATATTTTCTTTCTCTTTCGACCTATATTTTCCCGTATCCTTCTTACTTAACATTGAATTATTCAAACTTTTTTCCTGGGCTTGGGGGCTTTTCGATCTATGAGAATGTTCGTTTTCTATTGAACCATCCTTTTTATGCCCTTCTTCAGAACGATTTCTTTTTCTTTCACTGCACTTCATATTTTCTTTCTCTTTCGATTTATATTTTTCCGTATTCTTCTTATTTAAGATTGCATTATTCCAACTCTCTTCCTGAGCTTGGGGGTTTTTCGATCTATAAGAATGTGTTTTTTCTATTGATATATCTTTTTTATGCCCTTCTGCGGAACGATTTCTTTTCCTTTCACTAAAATTCATATTTTCTTTCCCTCTCGACATACATTTTTCCATATCCATGTTACTCAATATTGAATGACTTGAACTCTCTTTCTGAGCTTGGAGGCTTTTCGATTTATGAGAATGTGTTTTCTTTCTAAATCCATCTTCTTTATGTCCTTCTACAGAACGCTTCCTTTTCCTTTCACTGGATTTCATATTTTCTTTCTCTTTCGACTTATTTTTTTCTACATCATTGCTATTTAATATTGAATTATTCAGACTGTTTTTCTGAGCTCTTTCTGCAGAACAGTCCCTTTTAATCCCACCAGAATTCATATTTTCTTTTCCTTTCGACAAGAATTTTTCTATATCTTTGTCACTCAATATTGAATAACTTAAACACTCTTTTTTAGCTCGGGGGATTTTCGATCTATAAGGATGTGTTCTTTCTATTACTCCATCCCTGTTATGCCCCACATCATCACTTTCTCTTACTTTTGTTAACCTTGCACCAGATGGCCTACTCAAAATGTTTTTAACGAATTCTCCATTGTCTTCATACCTCAGACTGCCCAATGAACTATCATTCATACCAGAATGATTTTGGTTTCTGTCACGCACATTTTTCTGTATTATGCTGAAAAATTCATTTTTCTTAACTATCTCCGAATCATACAAATTTGGCATATTTTTGGCTACATGGGAAATACTATCCCGAGCACTATTGATTTTTTCAGAACATATTCCATGTCTTCCACGATTCTCATTTTTCCCTTTATCAGAGTCAACATTTCTTTGTGTGTCTTTTCCAGGTTTGGAAAGGAGTTCTTTTGGTTTCTCTTCGGTTCTTTGAGAAGGACTTTTCGACTTTATATTTTTAGGGTGTGTTCCTACACCAGAGAACTTTTTCATAATGGAATGTGTTTGATTACACTTCGTCCCTTGAAATAGAACTGCTTGAGAACTCATTGTTTTCTCAGAATATAATTCATTTCCTTCATGATTCTTTTGTTTTTTGCAGGGTGTTCCCATTTTTTCTTTCAGTCCTGAACGACACGAGATATTTGCTGAGGATCCCTTTAAATTATCCTTGGTTCTTGCAGTGAGATGTGCCTGCAGAGGCTTTTCTGTTTTCTCTAAAAGTGTTTCGTTCCTTTCGTTTCCTGACTCAGTTCGATCCAATTTTCTCGATTCATTTGCAACCTGTGGCCTCACGTCCTCTTTAATTATAACAAAGTTTCTTACTGATTTAGATTGACTACCTTTCTCAGTTTGTACTTTAACAGGCTCGACTTCTAAAATTGGCAAGGAATATGAATTCTGCGTTTCCTTTACCTCTATCGTTTCACATGATACCTCCCCAGATATGTCTTGTTTTGCAACCCTACTTTCCCTAACTCCTAGGTTAAATTTGGGCATAACCCCACTTTGGATACTAGCGGGTTGTTGAATAAATGGCTCTATGAAAGGACTAACGCTTTCAGATGCCCGACCAATCTTAGATTTTTCAACCCCAGCCGATGGCTTCATTCGAGAATATGTTCTAGAAGGAATAAAGTCCATGTTATCTACTTTATGGATTTTTATTGCCGGAACAGTGGATGTATTCTCTTGTTTTGCTTTAACTATCCCATTTCCCGGGTTCGAAACAGACGATATAGTGGAAACTTGTGTTATCAGCTTCTTTTCGGTTCCTTGAAAAATATAATCAATTAATATTGGCATGTGGAGTCCATTACTACCGCGATCACCAGACTTGATACATCGATTATTTTTCTCGTTGTCCAAAATATCCGTAGAATATGGATTCTGATTTTCCACTTCCTTTTCAGTTCTTTGTAATACTTCACCAGGTATGTCTTGGTTGCCATGGATATCTTCTACATGTTCTTTGATAGTATATAAACTTGATTTAAAGTTGGAAACCCAACTCTTGGTTTAAATTCGGGTATAACAATATTCTGAAAATGAGTTGACTTTTCAATGAATAACTCATCAGGAGACTGTTTCTCTCTAGATGCATGTCCTTTGTTCGATTTTTTGGTCCAAGCGGCTGTTGTCATTTTTGAATATGATCTAGACGGAATGAAGTCGATTTCACCTTCATTTTCGGTTCTTACTGATGAAGCAATACGAGATTTCACTTGCCTTACATTAGGTATATCTTGTTTTTCTGTAGGTACAATTTTTGCAACTGGTGCATGCTCCACTGAAGAACTTTCTGTAATGGGACTTGACGAGTGATTCGGAGTATTCGACGATAGCCCTTCGGCATTCGTAGTTGAATGGTCTGAACATAATTGCATTAACTCATCTAGTTCCCTCAGGAAGTCTGTTCCGAAAGGATTGTTCCCAGTTTCTATTGGTCTTTCAACATAAACATGATCAATATTCTCCTTCGATTTTTGAATTTGGGACCTGTACACCACAGTCTCTTCAGGGTTTTCACCAAATACTGGCACGTCATAATCCACATTCGATTTCCAAAATACCGAGTAGTCACAGGTGAATTGACCATCCATGTTTTACTATAACATACACTTATCACTAACACAATACGATACTATTTTCGAACACAATAGAAGTGTAACACAATAATACGGTTCAGTCTTCAGACACAATTATACTGTAACAATAATATGATAAATTCAGACTGCACCTTACCGTGAATGATGAGGTCTGGAACAAGTGGAGCTATATATACCAAAAGGAAACTCATACATTTTACCTAACTTTGATTTGTACCTGGTTCTACAGGTAATCCTTATAGGTATTGTACAAATGATTATTCAAGCTTGGCTCCCAAGAAAATAATGAAGATATTCAGAATTGATTTGTACCTGGTTCCACAGGTAATCCATAGGTATAGTACAAATGATTATTCAAGCTTGGCTCCCAAGAAAATAATGAAGATATTCAGAATTGATTTGTACCTGGTTCCACAGGTAATCCTTATAGGTATTGTACAAATGATTATACAAGCTTGGCTCCCAAGAAAATAATGAAGATATTCAGAATAATTATATTGAAGATGAATATTACTGGAGTTTTTTCACAACATTTAATCGTTATTTCAACACCTCGACACGTGTTTCGATCACCAAGTATGGGAAAAAAACTCCAGTAATATTACTACACCAAAGATTCCAAACAGTGCAACACAAGTATATATATGCAAACTGAAGGATGATGGCCAAGACTCTGATATGAAAAATGCCAAAGATATAATTGGAGCTATTGCCCCGTCAGTAAATACTGAAGATATAAAAACGTTTAGGATTGGAAGAAGAGGTGTTCAACCACCATCACTGAAAGTAATTCTGAATAGTATTCTGATATATTGATATTATATTTGATAAACTCTGTTTTTGAATTTTTACTTTTTTGACCTTGTTTGTCTTCAAGTCTGAATTTTTGAGATGTCCAAAGAACGGATAATAATGAAGTGAGTCGGGTTCATTCGGAGTAGCATGTTAAAAACATTTTTCACACTAGTAATAATTTTTTTTAACCAAATAGCAATAAAAAACCATATTTGTCCAATTGTCAAGGAAGTTTAACTATGAATAATGTTAGAAATGTAATATATACATTGAACACCAGCAAGAATTTCAAATATGACTTTAAATAAAACGCATGAGCTGTAAAAAATACTGTTTGTTGGTACCCAGGTGATTCGGCGTCACCTGACACGACCACCTCATAGCAAATGCGTAACATGAAAATAGGGATGTCAAAATATGTTTTTATAGAAATATTAAATTTATTTATTTTATCTTGAGAATGCTCATCATCCTACGCTCGTTTTGCAAACTTTTTCATTCACAAAATGGGACCTTACTTTTAACACGCATATCATAAATATCTATTCTCACATTCAAGAATTGGAGCATTTTTTGAAATGAGTTTCGCTGACCGAATTTTCATCATATCCTGATGGCTTTTAAGCAGTACCTGGATAGCTTATCGGTGTCCACCACTGCCCCAAACGTAACCTGTTGTCGTAAAAACTCCACTTTTCGTCGCACTGATTCAAAAAAGATTGCTCTGGTTACTCAAAAGCATAGAAGGACAGACATCGAGACTTGACAATTCCTGTCAATAGTTCAAATCGTAGGAAACACACTTGTCGTGCGTTTTATAATAATAATAACAAAAATAATATCTTTTATTATACATAAAAAATACATTTATGTATAAAAGGAAAAGGGTTCCACTTCTCCCAAATATTATACAGTGAGTGTGAGAAAATAATTATAAAAATACTTATTTACTATCGTAACAACGATAAAGAAAAGAAAAAATGATAGATCATACAGTTACTAATAACTCTTGATATTTTTAACATTATTTTGTTCGATATAACAGTTTCATTGCACTTACATACATTGAATTTAATTTTTTTTAAATTAGCACTGAGCAGTAAGCATCAGTGATTTTATTTCTTTCTTAAATTGATGAAAATTATTAAATTAAAGAATGTAAAATTTAATTCAGATAAGAAGGGGCTATATAAGAATAACATTCTTGAAATTAAGAAGTCCGGTGCCCAGGTATGTTGAATGAGTTAATTCTCAAAATGATCATGTGTATGTCAGAATGACTGCCTAAGAAACTATTCAAGTAACTAGGTGTTTCAGTTTGAAGTAACCTAAACCAAAAAATATTTATCAAATATTTGACTCTGTACCTCACATTCCGCTCCTTCATTTTTAATAAAAATGTTTTGACATGTTCACCATATGGTATACAGCATACGAATCGCATGAAAGCATTTTGTATACCTTGTAACTACTGCTTTTTATAATGCGCCAAAAAATTGTAGTACACCGAACAACATTACCCGATATGGGGGTAAGAGTTTTAACTAGCATACCAGAATATCTACCTCTGCCTACCTCTCTCTTACCACCATTTAATTATAAATATATAAAAGGGGATGACGTCATGATTCGAACCGATCAGGAAGGATTTCGATTAGGTACTTTATAACCTGTACAATATTAATTGATGATGAAGCCCTTGCCTCGTGATTACAGTACCGTTATTCAAAAATAACGAAGTTTGAGTTTAAAAAGTGGATATNGTATTATCTAAAATACGAGAAGTTTCAACAAGAATATAGGCAAATGTCATACTATGGAAAAGGTCTCTTGGCATTTTATCTATTATGAAAAATTTGACCTATTTATGTTTAAAATGTGTGTATTAGTAATCATAGTGAAACAACTCATAGCTGAATGAGTTAACATTTCCGAAATACAAATCGTGAAATTATAAAACAACAATATGACTGCATTACTAGTTAAATGTCATACCGGCGAGCTTCCGTAGGGAGATCCCATAAACAACGAACTTGAACTTATTTTTTCACAATCTAGCCCAGCATACTTCCTCCTGATGCTGTGAAATCGAAAACTCTCACTTTTGATCAAAAGTTTCGCTGAGCAAACTACAACGTTTTCGAAATCGGCATATTTGTAACCCGTATAGTGAATGAGAGTTGGAGTCCAAAGCTTTGACAAGTCGCTAATGTCGTTCAAAATTCCCATTGACAGACAACAAGCTGCAGTAGCTCGGAACGAGGATTTTACGTGGCTCATGTCGTATTTCATAAGTGCCAGTTCCAGCAGGTATGGTGAATACTGCGCACCTTAGCAGTCTTACCGTATATTTTCAAAAAATGAATGGATGAGGGACGAGCCATGACAAATTCCAGCTCATCTTGTATGTCTGTCTCCATTTTTGGAATTTTTCTTCGAGAATAAGTGTGGTCGCATATGAACTTGTAATCATACAAGCGGGGAAAGCACGTGTTTTCGTATATATCAGCAATTAACAATGCGGTTGTCCCAACTAGCTGATATATATTACGTCCCATAGTGCATTTTACCGTGTATGCCACCTTCTCGTTTTCCTGTAAGTATATGTCAACAAGGCCACACACAAATGAAGTGTTTCAAGATGCATTTTGAATTTCAGATGCATCTCTACTAGCCAGTCAACGAGCATTCCTCGCATTCTTGGGGTTATCTCATGACCATCGAGGAAACCTTTCCTGATGGGATATCGTCGGCGTTGAAGCTATTGAGACATTCCTCAGAAACTTGGGACACTTTTTAAATGGTAATACTCTCAACTTATTGAATGGTACTTTCATGTGAAGTGATGTAGATTATATGCATCTATAATTTTGTCTCCATTAAATCAAAATTCCGTTCAGCGATTAGAATTTGTTCATCGTAAGTGCTTGAGATTCATGTTTTTTCAAGTGGTCTATTTCCTGGTCTTCAACAATTCTCTTAATGAAGATAAAAGTTAGAGGTTTCAGATTATGTGTGGACTACCAAAAATTAAACTCTGTGACCACCCGAGATAGTTATCCGTTTCCCTCAGTATCGGGTACTTTAGACAAGCTTCGAAACGCAAAGTATGGATCCAGTGTTGATATGAAATCGGCGTAGTGGCAAATTCCCATGGCGGATTCGTCGAAAGAATACACGGCTTTTACAGTGCCTAATCGGGGATTATTTCAAATTCGGAGAATGCCTTTTGGACTTCACAATGCCCCAGCAACATGGTAAAAGTTAATTGATAACGTCTTAGGGCATGTTATATGTTGTTTATTGACCTTCTTCGTTCATAACCAAGGTGACATGAAATAAACAAGATCCAATGTCAACGCTGATGCTGCAGAATCAACACCTACATATACGCAATTCTTCAAGACGATACAAAGACTCTTTCTTCATCTTATTTCATTTTTAGAATATGTAAATAATTATTCATCTATGAATACCGTCCTGCGTGACGAAATAACTTAGTTACAAGTTTGTTACTTTTGCATTCACATTACCTTACATTATATTTCACCGTTCTGCTTGGGTGGTTAGTCACTTTCGAACATCATTTACTCCGGCTCTATGATTGGTTAGAAATGTATTTTCGTTAATGAAATTCATATTATATTGTGCATTCTGTAACTCAGGGGAATTCTGTACTGTTTCCCCATTTCAAAATGAATAATTTTCAGAAACTTAAATTTCAAAAGTAGGATTCAACAAATTTGCGCAGTCGGTAGCATCCTTCAACACTAGAAAGAACAAGGAGCTGCCTTACCGGTAGTGGTGGATCCCAATGCTTCAAAGGAAGAACCAACAACCCCAGACCAACAGGACCGCAGACGGACGGTCTCTTCAACGGCAGAAGAACAAACAAACGCTAACTTTTCTCGGAGGGGGTGGTGATGGGTCAGGGGGTCACCCTGAAGCCAAGAGAGTCTTGGAGGTGGCTTCAGGGCGGGGCCAGTACCTCAACCAAACTCAATTCCCAAACCAAGAGCTAGGCGAGATAAATAATCCTAACACCGTACCCAGACTGGGTGAGGGCTTCAAAATCCCTGAGGCCGAGTCTGGGAGGCCAGGAAGCTGTTACGGCGAATGGCGTGGAGAAACGGCGGGGATGCTGCGCAGCGGCACGCTCCCCACCAAACCCAGGTTCCTTTAGGACAATGGTTTCTCATCCGGAAGTTTATTTGCCTTAATAGATGATCTCGACGTAGTTGATTAGTCCATTTCCAAAGTCAAAACATGGTAACAACTTTATATTGGTGGTAACCGATTACTTAAGTAAATTTTGTTGATAATAATGAAGAACAGGCAACCGAGTTCGAAGATAAAATCAGGACTCTTGTGAATGTTGAGGATGAACACGTTATCATCCTTTCGAAACTGAAGAAGAGGAATCCACCCAGAAAAATGGGCGGAATGCGCGGTACGTTGGCCGAACAGAACAACCATTTTGATAAAAAAATCAATTGCAAGCGTTATATGGTGATTTAGCACAACAGACTGAATAAAAGACACCTAATTTGACAGATGTAGCTTCAACAAGATGCCCATTATCAATTGTCCAAGTTTGGAAGTCCCATTTGGAAGACCCTATATAGTGTATAGGTTGTATTCACTATAGGATTAGATGGTACCGAATTTCCAAGGTTACCAAGCATATTTGGGAAATTTTTCTCATGAGGGTATTGATTTTAGAAATGATATTTCCATTATCTGATGAACATTGGTAGATCTAGATAGTTTGGAAGATATTATATTATTCACTTGATTATGTGTCGAACTGGTTCCTACAAGACTTATTAGATGAATTTGAAATTTAGTTGAATATAATTTTATTCCGTGTACATTTTACATTTGCCTTGGTATAGTACCATTCACTTCGCAAATACGAACATGAAGTTCTATCAAATTTTGAAAACGGAAGTTTGAAAGGAATTTTTGATGGGTTTTGCTCGTGGAAAGGCAGAAGTGTAGATAATTTGTAACAATAAATAGTTTCAGTGCTATATATAATTGTGATTAACTCTACATGTTCGTATGTTCAATTCTGGAAATAATGTTAGTTTGTATATTGTTTACTGGGACCGCATTTTTTGGAGGAACCAGTTGTAGTGAATTCAATGGCGCACATCAACAGTCAGACTTTATTATCCTCACTGGAGGAGAGTAGGTTACAAGAAGTGGTTGATAGGAAAGTATTTCTCATGGCAAGTGAACTCGGATTCGCAACAAAGGCGGAACATAAAATTCAAACGAACATCCCTCCAATCAAGCAACGCTTCTATCGTGTTAATCCTATTATTCAAGAACAGATTGATATAGAGCTTGAAGGAATGCTGAGGTTGAAATTAGTGGAACCGTCGTATATTTCCTGGTCTTCAACAATTCTCTTAGTGAAGATGAAAGTTAGAGGTTTCAGATTCTGTGTGGACTACCAAAAATTAAACTCTGTGACCACCCAAGATAGTTATCCGTTTCCATCAGTATCGGGTATTTTAGACAAGCTTCGAAACGCAAAGTATGTATCCAGTGTTGATATGAAATCGGCGTAGTGGCAATTTCCCATGACGGAGTCGTCGAAAGAATACACGGCTTTTACAGTGCCTAATCGGGGATATTTTCAATTTCGATGAATGCATTTTGGACTTCACAATTCCCCAGCAAAATGACAAAAGTTAATTGATAAAGTCTTAGGGCATGTTATATGTTGTTTATTGACCTTATTCATTCATAACCAAGGTGACATGTAGTAAACAAGATCCAATGTCAACGCTGATGCTGCAGAATCAACACCTGCATATACGCAATTCTTCAAGACGATACAAAGACTCTTTCTTCATCTCATTTCATTTTTAGAATATGTAAATAATTATTCTTCTATGAATACCGTCCTGCGTGACGAAATAACTTAGTTACAAGTTTGTTCCTTTGCATTCACATTACCTTACATTATATTTCACCGTTCTGCTCGGGTGGTTAGTTACTTTCGAACATCATTTACTCTGGCTCTATGATTGGTTAGAAATGTATTTTCGTTAATGAAATTCATATTATATTGTACATTCTGTAACTCAGGGGAATTCTGTACTGTTTCCCCATTTCAAAATAAATAATTTTTTGAAACTTAAATTTCAAACGTAGGATTCAACAAATTGGCGCAGTCGGTAGCATCCTTCAACACTAGAAAGAACAAGGAGCTGCCTCACCGGTAGTGATGGATCCCAATGCTTCAAAGGAAGAACCAACAACCCCAGGCCAACAGGACCGCAGACGGACGGTCTCTTCAACGGCAGAAGAACAAACAAACGCTAACTTTTCCCGGAGGGGGTGGTGATAGGTCAGGGGGTCACCCTGAAGCCAAGAGAGGCTTGGAGGTGGCTTCAGGGCGGAGTCAGTACCGGCACGCCCCCACCAAACCCTGGTTCCTTTAGGACAATGGTCTCTCATCCGGAAGTTGATAAGGCTTGATCTATGATCTCGACGTAGTTGATTAGTCCATTTCCAAGGTCAAAACATGGTAACAACTTTATATTGGTGGTAACCGATTACTTAAGTAAATTTTGTTTATCATTTCCTCTTTGTAAAGCAACTTCACAGGCAATTGTTAGGAGAATAGAAAATAATGTTTTCTTGATTTTTGGTGTTTCTAGAATTATAGTTTTCGGTAGTGGTGTTCAATATAGAAGTAGCCGTGTTAGGAACACACGATTAAAGGTAAGACCTCGTTAATCCTTAGCTCGCACAAATTTCGACATCTGAGGGTTTTCGTTAATAGCTGGTTGATGGAAAACAGATTTTGAACAGATTTTTTCACACCATCTCAGGAAATTAGCATTGAAATATCAATGTCATATCAAGTTCACACCGAACTATTGTCCAAGGGTCCACCCAACTGAACGTATCAACAGAACAATTAAGACCGCGTTGGTGATGTATTCCTCGCATAAGCATCGAACCTGGGATGAAAACCTATATCAAATCGCTTGTGCCATCAGGACCTCCAAGCACGAAG
>WOGN01012899.1:0-17330 GCA_015342105.1 Leptinotarsa texana
ATGCACATCCGTTCGAAAAGAAATTTTTCTATGAAGATAAGCAGGCTTTCTGGTAACAATAATTTTATGGAATAGGTTGGCGGCATGCAAGATTCTTCTGTTATTCATATTCAACCACTAGGCATCTTTGAGCTTATGAGAAATTCTCTGAGAATGTCTTATTTCATAAATTAAGTCTCAAGCACGAGTTTTGTACCTTTTGAATTTTACGTTTATACTGCTCATTCATATGTGATTTATATCTGCAATAATCCTCAAATCGACAAAACTTTGTAACAATACCAAGTCGTTGATCTCAAGTACACTAAATTACTGAATGAATGTCCTATTTTCACTGTGCACCAAGAATTCTAAAATTCGTGGAACGACTGATTAACAAACCCATTTAAAAAAACCCAATTTCTGCTCGAAGGATTCGAGGAGACGAGAAACAACACTTGGCCGTTTCTCTGTCTTTGTTGAATTCACATTTAATAATAATAAGTTGCTTATTATTGGGAATTTAACTATAGTTCAGGTAACAGTTGGAAATAATATACTCCATTTTTAAATGGAACTATTTTTGTAACTTTTAGAGATAATAAGAAAACGAAACATTCCATTTTTTTTTAATCGTATCTGGTGTAATTGAATATATTTCCAAATACTATATGGAATTCGACACAGCAAATTTCAACGGGATGTAGAATTATGCTGAAGTATGCTGTTCAAATATAGTGTTCTATTGGTTGGGACACCTAAACTTTGAATTTTCAAACACGGGCTTGTATGTTCCATTATATAAGGATCATGATTAGGATTTCAGACAGATAAAATCACTTTTACGTATTGTAGCTGTTCAATAAAAATAATACACATAAGAAACCCCAAAGTATTCAAGAAGATTCAACCTCTTGAAACTTTGAGCGAACGTAATTTTTTAGAAAATACCTCTTCGGTAAATTTGGATAATATTTTGTTAGCGACAAATCAGAATTTATGGTTCACTACGATGGGACAATAACTCACAACCAAGTTTATGCGACGAAGCGAAGTTTAGTTGTACAAAAGGACTCCAATGATCACCCCAAAAAAGACCATTGTGGGGTTCCAAATATTGTGTTTCAAATGAATTAAGATTGGAAAGTAAAACATGTTGTTACTATCCAGAATTCGAAACTACAAGAACTTCAGCCGGAGATGACCTTCCATCAATTTCTTTTACTCAAAATCGTATTCTTGAAGCAGCAATAACCACCTGGTTGATAAATTGATGGATGCAAAAATTTCTCCAGATCTGAAATCACGAAATTTTAACTTTGATATGTTTTGGTAAAAGAACAGAGATGATTGCAGGATTTTTCATTAAAAACAATATGGAAGTAGCATTTAAGCCACATGCCAGGTTATCTAATTTAATTTCCAATACTGAAGATAAAGTGTGGTGAAGTTAGGTAAGATCCGAAGTGAGTGGGTCTATTCGACCTTCCATCGCAACCCATATGGGTTTATTGTGGTTCACATCTATTCACACTCCACCAAATAAACCCAGCTTCTTAACGAAGATGATTAGTTTGTATGGCGAGTAGTCTTTCAAGTCGAATGGTAAGAGTACGGCTCTGGAGAACTCTCTAAAACCTGATTCGGTCCCCAGCGGGTAAGACATAAAGTATGTTCTCCGCTGTTTCATTTCCCAAACAGAGGCTACATACACTGTCTTATGGCAGTCCGAGTCCTTGCAAATGATGATTCAAGTGACAGTGTCCTGTAAGAAGGTCTGTTAGACATCGTAGTTCATCCCTAGTGTAGTCCAAGAACTGTTTGGTATCAAGCTTCGAAGGGTGAATAAGTGGCTTGGAGTGAGCCAATCGTAAAAGATTTTCCCAGAAGTCCATAAATCTTCTTGCCATCCAGGTGTTCAATCTTTGTTTGGCAAAGCCTAAAGCGATGCCAATTACAGGTGCTGGTCCGATAAATTTGCTTGCAGCACCCTCCTTTGCAATGGAGTCAGCAGCCTCATAGCCTTCCAGGCCAGTATGGCCAGGAATCCAGAACAAAGACAGTCTGTTAAGTCTTTCTATCTAGGAGAGTCGTTTTTGGCAATTTGCTACCAATTTGGACGTTGCTTGGTAAGAGCCAAGAGCTTTCAACACCGCTTGACTGTCCGATTCTTCCAATCTCTCCGCACACAATTCAATAGCGTAAAGTTTCGCTAGAAATACAGAAGCATGTTCCCTTGGCAGGTTGATATCTCTGTCCTGGGTCTGCCACTGAAAACACCTGCACCAGAACCGGAAGGTCTTTTTGATCCATCTGTGAACCAACAACCACCTGCTCTTGATATTTCCTTGGAAATTGACAAACATAAGCATTGTGGATGTAACAAGTATGTAACTACTCACCGGTTTTCACATTAACGAAACCATATTGTGACAAGTAAACATAATTCAGACAATAAAGTCATTAAGAACCGTCTGTTATTACCTTTTGTGATTGTCTATGCATGTAAGGGCGCACATTGTTGATTATTTCAGTTTACTGTATTCGTTTGAACATGCAGGACGAAACTGCAATAACATTAGTTATTGCAGTGCAAGTAGTATAAAACAAGTTTTAATTCTCATTTTTCACCTGGTTAATTATTACTGAGTAACTGTGTGGTAATTTCGTCGTGGATGATGGACTGCTCCTTCCCCATCCGAATCTTGTACACCATTGCTTTGGTTCGTGGCTGACGGGGCATTTCCTGGAACACGTCGTAAAATTTTATTATTATTGCCCAAATATTTAATCCTTGGTCTCAGCCAAGAATTATGATTCTTCTAGCTGTGGGTAAGAGTTACTCCCCAGGTGTGTCTTCATTCCTAAGTCTGCATCAAAATAAATGCAAAATTGCGGGACGGAGTATATCAGACTCTGGTCCAGGTGGATATTGGCTCTGTTTTTTCAAGAGAAAAGGGACCAGAAACCAACTGCTCTTGCGAGTGTATTGAAACGGTGCACTCAACTAGGAACTGTTGCTTTTCAATCTCCACCTTGATCATAACGTGACTCAAACTCTGATTCACATCTCTCTCACAACTCATTAAAACCGTACAGAAGTTTTGAAGGTATGTGAGGTCAATGTGGTCTAGCACACTAGCTTGAATGAGATTGTTAGAATCTCGTATCCACTGACAAAGAAAGATTCTCATGGTAGAAAATGGCAAGGGTAAATTGGGATGTGGAGTGCAATACCCATTTCGCAAGTATCTCTTCAATCGGTGAAATATTCTGAGCTATGATGTTATGTCCTTCGGCAAAATCACCTCAAGGACAACTACGCAGACGAAAATCTAATAACTTTGATGTTAGTGTCAATCATAAAATAATTGAAGGATATAGAGAATTAAAGCAACATAAGAAAAAATCCGATAATGGAAATTAAATCGCCTAAAATTTCACCGCCAGAACGAAGGCAAGCGAAATGGTTGAATATCCATCTTCAAATAATAGTTGAAAGTTTCTAGGTATGGAAAAAATATTGAGATATGAACTGAAATATGATCACCGTGAAATGAGCAGATTTTACAATGCGTGACTGCGGCTATGCCACCGAAAATGCAGAGAACTTGATTTGCGAAAATGCTAGTTTCTGATTTGCAGAAGGTTCAAGTTCCTTGAATGATCTGTGAAATCGGGGAAGAAATCAGTAACTCATTTCGGAAGATACCAACCATTGAATGAACATATCATTATGTTGATGGGGTCGATGAAAAGTGTTTTTCATTTAACAGAATGACTCCATAATTTCAACCTTTCAACCTCTCCTCTATTCTAGCTGCGCCACTTTGGAACAGTTGGAACTTATCTTATTGTTTGAAGTTCAATTGTTTCAAATAAGTTTTTCAACAATATTTATCTGGAATATTTTATTGATATCTAATAGAAGTAGATATTATCTATCCAAAAAGAAAATATGAAGCTTCATATGAATTATTATGAAATGTAAATGAAAACGTTAACTTTTTTTATTGCATTTTTTGTATTGATACATTTCAGAGGTGAATCACAGATATGTAAACTCTTGAAAGTTCTGATCACAGATATCTGGAATGTTACACCCTCGAATAGGAAAGAATTACTATTTTGGCCTACTTCTGAAGTTCTGGCGAATAGAGCTGGTCCATGAAAATGGGATCTGTTTTTTATCCCAATCCTCATCTCTTTCACTGTCATTCGCATCAGTCCGGTAGAGTAAGATCGGTTATTACGTTTTATCCGACTTCTGACTTCTGGGTTTGTTTTGAATGAAAACCATCAGGTGTTCATGTCGTGTGGAAAAAAAATCAAAGATATTTTCAATGTCATTCTGTCCAGGAAATAAACTTACTCTTTACTCATTGGTCGGTAAATCGAATATATATGTCATGTAACCTATATCTACTGACACAGTTCAGGCACTTTCAATTGTGAAATAATTTTTTTACCATCATCAGTTGATGAAAAATATCAGGATACAATAAAGTAGACTCCTAATACTCATTTTTACATAGTTTACTTGATAGAAATAGATAATTTGAATTTTTACTCAATTGGATCTCATGTCTATCAATATAACTATTAATAATCTTCAAGTCACTTGTTCTATCTATGTTTCTACCAACTTCAGTAAATAAAAAATATCAAAAAAACTTCCGAAAAGATTTCTTATAAATCATGCATATTTAGAATTGATACTGACAAAATGGTTACGGCTTTTGCGGCCGAGGGTTCGAAAGACGTAGGTTTTTGGAATTTCCTCCTGACGTTTCGCAGGGATGAGTGGCTAGCTTCTTCAAAGGTTTATACATCCTGCATTCAAATCAAATCAGTTTATTTTCAGAGACACTACAGCATAGAAAAAACCACGTTTGATATCCGAAAACTATTATTCCAAACTACTAAATGAAATTTGTATTTTGATTTTTTATAAAATATTACGAAGACAAATCAAAATAAAATATCTTACGATACATGTCCGATACATCTATTCCTGGATGTATGTTACGTATTCAAGAAACATACTTCAATGTAAGGTTTCCACTTGAAAGTTCATAAAACCACAATACGTTAGTATCTTCGGGTGCCGCGATTCTGCGTATATCATATCCTTCTGGACATAAGTTGGGTTGTCCATATATTGTGATTCAATGCCTCATATTCCCATAAAATATGACGAGCTAACTCTGTCCTTTCATTGCATTGCCTACACTCAAAGTTTCCGTTGTACAGACCTATTTTGTTCAGACATCCTCTCAATGTACAATTCCCAGTAAGGAAGTCTGTAATTGTTCTAAGACGATCCCTGTTTCGTTGAAGCAGTTCTCTTCTTGGACAGTTCCTTGATGAATGTTTTTGCTTCTGTGTTCCCTGGTATATTTTTTCAGTACTCTCTATGCTACTAATAGATCCCCTGCCAATCTAGTTCAGCTGGTTAATGGTCTGTACATGGAGTTGATGATATGTGTCTAGCACAGTCACCAGCTTTTTATTTATCTGCAATGCCCGAGTGTCCTTGCACCCAGTATATATTCAATTTATTTCTGTAAACCAGTTTCCTCCGTTCTTTACGGCATTCCCAGATCAGTTTTGAGTGTTGCCTGACTGTCTTTGGAGATATTGTTTCTTTCATTTCGTTGAGGCCTCAAATCAATATTCTTTGCAAATTGTAAGATTGTATACACTTCAGCCTGGAAGATTAGTGACTGACAGTACTGACTGAGTGGGTGACTGGAATGAAGATTTCTTACCTTCCGCACAGTGAATTCCAGCTCCGTTCCAGCTTCCAGCGGTTCAAAACTTTATTCACGAAGATTTTGTTGAACACGTAATCCAGTGTGATGTGATACAAGAGCATGTTTGATATTCGTTTCTCCACATATTTTTCTTCTGCTCAATTCTATGTAACTCGGATAGTCCTCCAGTCTGAATTGGTTCATTCCTGTCTCCCTTATTATTACTAGATGTACAGGAAGACGATTCAAGAGTGACTTCAGGAGTAGTTTTCATTGCTCTCGTTATTTCCAAACATGCAAGTTTTTGCACGCTGTTTAGTTGGTACATAGCGATCGTTTGTTTCATATTGGGTCCATAGATGTATATGTTATCATGCGTTTATTCACCATGGTCAATAGTCAATACACCATATTTGGTTTGGGCTTCCATGTCTTTCCGTATCAATAAGAGTGTATGTTTGGCGAGTCTTGGCCTACACCTGCCGATATAAAGGAGATGCCTCCTAGTGACCTGTCCACCTTCCTGGAAAGGACAGGATGGACGATGACATAGGAGGACAACTCCTCGGGAGGATGTACAATGGGTCACATGTGGCCTAAGTACTGTGGGTCCACACTCACTCTCCCTACTCTATAGATGTCATTCCGTAGAAGAGTCTGACCAGGTGAGTTAGTCATTAACGATATTCAAAATCTATTTACCCCAAAGAGAAAGTGTATTTATGGGTGTTTCCAGTTAGGTGTGAGTCTGCTCAAAGGGGAATGTTGTGCTCATCACCTAAAATCAGTACCACAAGACGCAAAGTGTGTAGTTGGAGACCGAAAATGAGACCTGAATAGCCCCAGTACAGAAACTGTATCAGCAAGGCTTCAAAGCCTTTGGAGAAGCCCAAAATCTACGATGATGACAGATTTCAAACAGATTTTTAAACAGATTGATTGAACTCCGAGAGAAGGACTATAATAGTCCTTTTGGTTCAGAACAATTTGGTGTCGATATTGATAGGTAATTTGCTAGTTTCGATAAAGGCTCGGTTTTCAGTGAGTTATTTATCTATCATCAATTGAAGTACATTTCACATCATTTAATCAGAGAGTATGTACTCCTGTGGATTATTTTCGGCTTCTTCGGCTGGTGAGTGTTCTTCGAAAAGTCCATAGTGACTTTCTAAAAATTGAAGTATCCAAAAGGCTCTTTGACTCCATTTCAGCCTAAATAATTGATGACAAGTGGGAATGGGAAGAAGGGTAAGTTGTTAATTTTTGCTAATAGTCGTTTATGTACAATGTAGTTGATTTCATTTCTGAAACTGAAAGTGCAATAGTGGTGCCCTTTTACATACTCATTAGATAGATTTACTGGAACTTGATAATGCATCGAATTGTTCGAAATCTCAGAAGGAATATATTTATTTCAACTTACTCGTATTAGCGACCAAGTTATATATGTGATTTATCGAATATTTTATAAATAAATATTCGTTTGAATATTAACGAAATGGAACAAAATGAATATTCGTTTCACTATTTAACACCCTATACTTGCTAAGTTTTCAGCATATATATAGACAATATAGCAATGAGATTCGCGGTACTTGAAAACATTATAAGAATTTTTCGTTCATAAAGAAGACGGACAAGGAATGAAAATAATGTTGAACACATTTTTATATCATCGCTAAAGTTTGACATTGAATTTCCGGATCCAATATTTCATATCTGGTTTCTAAAACCTTTTAGGTCAACGGAAATGAAAACAAAAATGTCCCTGAAAAGCTCGATGAATCTAACCATGAGTTTCTGAAAGTTATACGTGGTTGGTCGCAGAAAGTTTTTTCAGTAATTCATTGAAAATATTTCTATTTCTCCGGAACATTCGATAAGAAAGGAAAGAATAGGCTGGACGAGCGACAGGGCTTCACATTATTAGGCGCTATATTTGCTAACTTTTGAGAAAGAGATATAAAATATTATTTTTTGAACAATTTACCATAACTGATACTGAAAAAAAATGTTTTCCGTGAATTGAATTAACTTTGTTCAAACAGTATGGCTGTTCCATGTTGCACAATGAAATTTTCTGATTTCTAATAATGAATGAAATGAACCTTATTGAGACTAGTTATTGAAACTGAACCTGTTCCAGATAATTATGATGTGGAAACATATTAATATTCAACACGAAATATTGTCAACTGAATTTAAAGAAACGTTGAAAGTGTTTGCTTTTCTATAGGTGTGAAAAGTTTGCGAAAAAAGAAAGTGAAGGAAAAAATTCATTAATATCTCTTTGAAAAGTTGAAGTGAAATTGTTTCCACCTTCACGTGCGTAGCCTCCCTCACAAGAGGTACGCTAGTTCAATTTTTTCCAAAGAACAAGGATGGTAGGAATGAGGTGAAACATAATGCAAAAAATTATATCACAAAGAATTCATTCATTTAAAAAAAGATGTTGAGTCTAGTTAATACAGTGGAAAGACAAAAATAGTTACCTGAAAAAACACTTTTTCCCACCCAGAACAAATACACTGTTTCGGCGCGTAAGTTAACATTATCACGGGATGAAACAAACTGAGTTTCTATATATCTATATCTACATGTAAATCAAATGAGGTTCAATGAATGAATTCTTAGTATTGTATTAATTTGAAGTAATATCTTAATTGCTAATTTATATACTAATGCTGTTCTCTAAGGCATGCTGAGCGACACTAGACTTCTCTGGTCTAGGAGAAGGAATACGTTGAACATGTTCCTCAAAACGCGATATTATAGAATTTTCCGTCTCCCTGTCTTTTAGGTTGCCCAACACTTGTTGGACTGTACGAGCAGTTTTGAAACCACTTTATCGTTTGATTTTTCAAAATTCATATGGAAGAACTATGAATTTTGATTCACTGATTCACTGATTAAACGGTTTTATTTAGCTTTCCCTGTTTGTTTGTTTGGGTCAAATTTAGTGATTAAAGTTTGACACCATCTCTATTGACAGATGTATCTAATAGTTGATACGCTTATTCTGTTTTGATGACAAAACAATTTGATGAATACTGTATCAGATGGCCGCAGCTACAGAATCGCGGATTACATATTGTTTCACAACTACCTCAATATGAGTATCAAATATCAGGGCTTGACTGGTAGAAAAGCAGTACCTACACTTTGAAAAAGATGCAAATTCAAGATGGCCGCAGTTACAAAATTATGGATTACATATTACCGTGTAATACTGAGGCACTGAATTAACTTAACAGAATGGGAAGAAGTGAGTAACAAAATTAAAAACTGAAAACGTGAAAATAAAATGGGTAAATATTTTTTCAAGTTGAACGGTTTTATTAAAAAAAAAAGATATTGAAGATGTAAATAATGTTCTGAAAACAAAAAAATAATTCGGAATATCGTAGGTAGCAGTCATCACAACACTCTCCTCAGGCATTGACAAAATAAAAAAATAATAAAATTGATGGACGTAGTATTTACATATTTACTTAAGTTACGCTACATCCAACGATTCTATTATGTTTTTATCTGATCAATACCGTAGATTGCTGAGGAAAGTGGTGCGATGACTACTATATAGGACCATCCGAATTATTTTTTAGTTTTTGGTACATTATTACATTAATTTATCTTCTTTTTTTAATAAAACCGTTCAACATAAAAAGCTGTTTTTACTTATTTTAGGAATCACACGTTAAAAGGTTAGACCTCGTTAGTCCTTAGCTCGCACAAGTTTCTCAACTTCTGAGAGTTGTCGTTCGTATGGGGGCGGCAGCTNACAAGTTTCTCAACTTCTGGGAGTTGTCGTTCGTATGGGGGCGGCAGCTGATTAACGGAAAAACAGATTTTTTTTTTATTCTTACGGAGACACAACCTGAATTTTTATTTTTTCATTCATTTATTAACTACATTCAAAGAATACCTCTATCTCTTGAATATTTCCCTGTTAACATTTTCTTATGTTGTACCTTCCTTTGCTTATAACAGGGGAAACGTAACCAGTGTATGGACTGTTGCGGACAATGGTAAGAGTTATCATAATGTTATCATTCTTTTTATATGTATCAAATTCTGAACCCTTGTCGGCATTACATTGAAAAATAGTAACTTCTTGTTATCTTCAATATTATTCGTATTTTAAGTAAGAAATTGAAAATGGCGAGAAGTTACCATTTTCAGATGTCCGGGTTTACGAAATAAGCTCTGAGGATTGCGACAAAAAGTATGATGGTCAGACTAACCAAATTATAATATTGCGTTTCGAAAAATATGTTTCGCATATTCGGTTTCGTAAACCGAATGTGTTATTTCTCCTTCTTTTTAATTTGTCAGTTGGTCAAGCTTTGTGTAGATATATTTTTCTGAGTGCCAGAATATTTTGGATGATTTTCAAAATGTTTATGTTGTCCAATATTTGTGACTCATTTTGATTGTGAATGATTTGCCACAAACATATTTGAGTATGTAACGTAGTCAATAAACCTACTTCACTTTACTTTACTAGTGGTTTCGATATTTCACCAATTTAACTTTCACTACAAATTATGTTGTGAATGCATTTATTTCTTTCCTGTACTTGGACGTTGTATGAGTCAGCATCTCTTCATTTCCTTCGAAGTGTCAACATTCAATCTATCACCAATTGGTTTCTTTTTTTAGATATTCTTGAAATATGAGATATGAAGTTGGATTTCTCTCAAATCTGGGGGCAGTTGCCCGATTCATGTATACACTTGAGGTGGAAGGGAATATCCGTTTTTGAGCCATTTTATATTTTACTCTTACTCAGCTCTTACTCCAAATTACCCAAATGAGAGCTCAAATCATCTGATGATTCATCGCCAAATTAGAAAACGTATATGAATCTTTTCAATTGTATGACTCACAACGCAAATTTGAGTATCGTTGAAAAATTTTAGTCACTGTCGCGATATTAAGAAAACGGAGAGACTGTATAATGATCAGGATTTGAAGGCTCTTCATAATGTATCACTAAAAATTTAACTGCTCTTGATGATCCTGACCACTCAACTAAGCAGTCGTACTTTATCTTATTCCATATGGCTTATTCGACCGCTTGGAATCGAATATAGCCACTCGTTTTGAACGATAATGAGGAGAAACTTTGGCAGAGGTTATGAATAAAAATGAACATTATGATATTCAAATAACCTTTTTTAAAAAAAGAGAAAACAGGCTGAATAAATGACAACTAATTTGACAGATATAATTTCAACAAGATGACTCTTGTCCCTTTTATAATATAATTGGTCATTTGATTCATAGTTGTCCTCAGTTTTCAAAAAAAGCTACGAATAAAAGACAAAATATTATTGAAAGTCATTGATGGAGTACTAATTGCCTTGGTATGAAGCAAACGACAAATACAAATGTGCAAAATGTTGTTAATTACATCATACCTTTATACATCATGAATAAATTTATACTTTTTATTCTACTTATAGTAATACAAAAATTTGTGATAGTGATTACAATTCACCCCCTTCTATCAACCATATCCTGCAAAAATGCGAAACGCAAAATTATCCCGATAAAATTGCCGCGGAGAAACTATTTTACGAAACTCTCTCTAGAGAAAAAAGCGGGCGCTCAAATCTTCACAACCCCTATATTTGAAATTTCAAGGGACATAGCTCTGCATCAATTCTATTAGTTGGAACGTCGCCTTCAGACTGAGGTTGACCTTAATGAAGAATATTGCAGCGTCATGCAAGATTATCTGGAGGTAGGTCATATGGGATTAACAAAACCTTTGATCGACTCCCAACCTCATTATTATTTTCTACATCACTGTGTACTTCGATCTGAAAGTGCAACTGCGCAAAGTTAAACAATAATTTATCTTCGAATAATTTCTTATAAGTCGGCCCTGAATTGCAGAAAGTTGTGTTCTATTTACTTTTACTTTTCCGAATACTAGTCGAACGTCACACCCATGCTCAATCCCTAAAGAGATGCCATTGAAACAAAGGATGCATTCTTGTCAGGATCACCCTGGTCGATCCAGATAAGCTGGCGCCGAAGAAATACCTGGCGATGATCAGGAAAAATCTACGCTCAATAGTAGGATTTCTGACTGGCCACTATCAACTAAGGAAACAACTTTATGATATTGGGCTAGTGGACACACCTCTATGTAGCTGAATAGAAAGATGAATCAGTCAGGCATGTCCTCTGCGAGTGTTCGGAGTTATCGTCAATAAGAGAGTGTGGGTTTGGCGACTCTCGGCCTATACCAATATTAAGGAGATGTCTCCTAGTGACCTGATCACCTTCCTGGAAAGGACAGGATGGACGATGACCTAGAAGGACAACTCCTCGGGAGGATGTACAATGGGTCATATGTGGCCTTAGTGTTGTGGACCTACACTAACCCTCCCTTCTCTACAGATACAGAGAGATATATACCCTATACTTTTTACTGCCGATAAAGGCAAGCTTTTTGTCAAATTAAGATACCTGAGAATAATAAAGATCTTCACGGGATCGTTTGAAAATTTTTAAAATCAGAAGCTATAACATATTACCTATTGAATGTGGGAACACACGGACATTCTTCCCATTTTTTTCCGATTGATTCGGCCGTTACTTGATGAAGATCCATAATAATTTCAAAAACTGCACCTCATGATTTGATCTTCACAAACTTCATTTTGAAAAATATATCACAACATGTTTCACAATATCTATACTTTAATTCGTTCTTACAATAATATTCATATCATATAGGTAACTATAATTGAAACTATATAAAAAAATAAAAATTACCTAAGGTACTTGATCAATTATGATTACCTGACTACCTCATATCTACATCAATAATAATATTTTCTCGGCTTTCAGGACAACAAGTTCAATAATGGCAATCTATTTGAATCCAGTTGGTGATTCATTATAATGTTTGAATTTTCAAGTTTATTGATTTCCATTGCTTCCAAATGAATCAGTTTCAAACCTTTATCTTCTCTGTGCAAAATTTTGAACTCTTCATCAAAGATATGATTTTTCTCTAGAAGATGATTTGAATATGTTTAATTTGTTTTCTTATTTACAAAGCTCGTATGATGTTCCTGGATTTTGAATGTCCTGCCCATTTGACCAATATATACCTTAGGCACGTTACACACTTTAATTTATATACTCCTGATTTTTCGAATTTGGATGTTTTGTCTTTATTATTTTAATCTAACTTTCCCAACGTATTACTTGTTTTATATGCAATTTTGATATCTCGTTTCCTGGCTTTTCATTTTTGACTTCATTGAACAGGTACCTTAGGTAATATTTATTTTTTGAGGTAGTTTCAATTATAGTTACCTATATGATTAAATATTAATGTAAGAACAACTTGAAGATACATTATTGAGAAAGCTACTGTGCTAGCGAAACATGTTGTGATATATTTTTCAAAACTAAGTTTGTGAAGATCAAATCGTGAGGTGTAGTTTTTGAAATTCTCCCCATTACCACACGAACCTATACACAGTTAGTAAAGATTACCAGTTCCAATATCTTCCAGCCTCTGAGATTCTACAAAATAGAATATACGTCACCGATATTCTCACAAGTGATAAATGCTTTCAGTGAGCAAGAGATATTATCGAAATTTTTGGTTAAGTTGGTTTCGAACTGAGAAAATGGTCTAGCACTATTCTTTTTACTGTCTCATCTAGATGAGTCTGCCTTTTAAAATAATTCACGTTCTTTCTACAAAGAAAGTAATATTAGTATCAAAATCCTAGGCTTACAACGGAATCCTTTATCCCCAGTTCAACTGAGGATGGTACTATGTACTGAAACGCGTATTGGAGGTAAAATCTATATTGAGGAAATTTATAATTATTTTCATGAATAGTGCTATTTTTTTCTACCGAATAACGAGTCAGTGTATTGAAAAAAAATTGTTGGGTGGAAGAGCAATATCTTTCTCGATTTATCATGTGCAGATGTTGAATTCTGCCATTTGTTTGATAGATTAGTATCTCTCGTTCTGAGTAACCTCAAATTTCGACTGGACCTCCTTGTCTGTATAGGCGGGCTACCTTTGTAAGTAACCGAGTAAGTTATATTAAATACAATGTATCTCCGCATCGCTGGTATAACGTATCTTACGTGGAAAATCCTGTGGACTGCGCGACGCGGGGCATCCTGCGCCCGAATTAATCCAGCAGACAAAATAATGGGCGAGACCCTCTCTCCTCATCACCATTATAAAACAGGGATTGTCACTTGTGATGAGGATATTGAACTGGAAATAAAAAAATTTCCTCAATGCAATTTATTCAGTAGTCAACGTTATGGAATAACCTTACAGAACGGTTTCCGTCGCTATCAAAATGAACCGCAATTTTGCTTAAGTTTCTAATCTGAAAACCTTCAGAAACTATAAAACTCAACCGCTGTCTTCTAACGATTCAGACAATGTAACAACCTTCTAATACAGATTTCAAATCTCTTCCCAAACATTTTTCCACAAAGATAGTGTTCTCAGGGTGGGCGGACGCTTAAACCTTCCATTTTTGTCCTATAATCAAAAACACCCTTGTTTATTACCTACTGATCACAGGGCCACTATACCCACAAAAAATTACATCTTAGGCTGCTTGCTGAGGAGTATTGGATACTCGCTCTGAAAAGAATAATTGAGAAGACTATGTCTTCTTGCATTCGTTTTTTCATTTCTATAATTCTTTTCAAGGGCGATTCACTTTCTGTGTGTGTAAATCAAATTTAATAATTTTCAGAAAGTGTAGTTGACTTTGTTAGTTTCTTTCTTATGGGTGAGATGCCTGGCTCTGAAACTTATGGAGCATATATTTGTCTGTTTAATCGTCAAAGCTTCATTTGAAGGTGGTTGACGATGTTTCGTGGTGCATTTCATTAGTTCGGACTTCCATTGTCTAATATGATAAAAAGATTAGCTGAAAAATAACAAATAAACAACAACATAAAACGGAAATTGCAATGAAATAAAATACAAGCAACAATAAAATAATCAAAAAATTGAACTATTAACATGAGATGAAAGTTAAAAATCATTAACAAGAAATGAAAATTTAAAATTGAATGTTTCCAAGTCAAGTACTTCACACGTTTCGATTATTATTATTATCCACAATCGTGATAACTGGATTTAGTTCTACGAGATCTAACTATTTATAGGTCGAGTGATTTCACCTATCCCCTATTCCTCATTTACGATTCATCAGTTTCAGCGGAAGCTCACCGTTTGGCGAGAGTTGGTCGTATTTCGCTTGATTATAAGTCTCCATATGTTGCGTATCTCTATGCTAGCTCGACTAAATGCGGCTGTTGGCAAACATATATTCGGATTCCTTGAATTCTCTCCTATACCAGTGTTCCTCCTTGTGGATGATCTCAAGCTTGGGACCCCTTGATGTTGTGTTGATGAGCCCAAACATGCTCTGCTATTCCTGATTTGCTGGTTCCTCCTCGCTGTGTGCGTTTATTGTGCTCGGCAATGCAGACTTTCAATGCCTCTTAGTTTCACCGATATATAATTTTCCGCACTCGCAAGGTATTCGGTGAATGCAATTCTTGTAACCGCAATCCGCGTTTGGTGGCCAGGTTTTCGTGGGGCTACTATGGATAGTGTTCTCAGATCTGAAGCAGCTTCTGATGTTATAATTGGGGCCAATTCTTCTTATCCTTTTCGACAATCCTTCGATGTAGGGAAGTACAAGCACTGGTTGTGGCGGCTTTACTGTGATGGTAGAACAGACTTTGGCTAGAAGACAGCAACAGCCTCATGAGGAAGAGAAGCCGCCCTTCCCTCCATCAGAGAATTGTCGAAAAGGATAAGAAAAATTTGGTCCAAGTATAACATCAGAAACTGCTTCAGATCTGGGAACACTATCCGTAGCAGCCTCACGAAAACCAGGCCACCAAACGCGAACTGCGATTCCAAGAATTGCATTTACTAGATACCTTGCGAGTGCGGAGAATCATACTTCGGTGAAACTAAGAGACCATTGAAAATTCGCATTTGCCTAGCATAAGAAACACACACAGCGAGGAGTAACCAGCAAATCAGGAATAGCAGAGAATTTTTGGACCCATCAACATAATATCAAGTGGGCTCAAGCTGAGATCATCCACAAGAAGGAACACTGGTATAGGAGTAAATTCAAGGAAGTATTATGTATGTTGTCCAACAACGCATTTAGCCAAGCTAGCGTTGATATACATAATATATGAAAACCTATAATCAAGGGGATCAACTCCAGCTAAACGGTCAACTCTTGCTGAAATCGATGAAGAAGAAACAGGAAAGAGGCGATTGGTTAAAGCACCCGAATTACCTATAAATAGTCAGATCTTGGAGTATTACGTCTAGTTATCATCCGAAGATGATTGTGGATACTAACAATCGAAACGTTCTGAAGTACCTTGGCTAGGAAACTTTTAATTTTCAATTTTCATTTCTTGTTATCAATTTTTAATTTTCATCTCATGTTAATAGTTCAATTTTTCATTTTTTGATTG
The DNA here is from genome assembly GCA_015342105.1 of Leptinotarsa texana. NCBI lineage: Eukaryota > Metazoa > Arthropoda > Insecta > Coleoptera > Chrysomelidae > Leptinotarsa > Leptinotarsa texana. Next base: position 16,266 of record WOGN01012899.1, read on the forward strand.
TTGCTTGTATTTCGTTTCATTGTAGTTTCAGTTTTTTGCCTAATATAATTGTTATTTTTCAGCTAATCTTTTTTTTATGGATTTCTCAGCTATTTCAATTCTATTCATATCACATTAGACAATGGAAGTCCAAAATAATGAAACGCATTGTCAAAGCTGTTCAAATACAACTTGTGACCGAAGTCTCTAGCGATGCCTCTTCTTGTGTATTGCGACGATTTTTTTCGCATCTCGGTCCCATCACCGTCCTATACAGTAATTGAGGAACAAGCTTCAAAGCAACCTTTTCCAAATATGCGAGAAGCATATATCCAAGAAAACATTACTAGTAATCTTAACTTCCTTCCCAATTTTCGAAGGAATTTGGGATGTTGGAAGGGTGGGAATACAAAGAAAAATTGCATGATGGCTCTTCAATCGGATCTCCGTGTGGGGGCTAATTCGAGGGCATCATCCTGCAGAAGTTATTCGTTAACCATTATTTCTGACAGTCCATAGAAAAATAGCATGGTAACTGCACACAAGCAACTTCAAAATCGGTTTCTGGAACATAAGATGACCCAACTTAAGAATAAACTCAGTATACCAAGGTCTGCAAACAAATAGTCCTCATATTCTTGCACTCACAGACATATTGGTGTCCATTTCAACTCCCAACCAACTTATCGAAGCAGAAAGCGGAATTGTCTGATCTGACAGTATTACATCCAGTTCGGAGACATTTATCTTTATGGAGAAAACCGGATGCCTAGGTTTTTATGGCATTGAATTGAGCCATTGAACCTGGTTACTTTCTCTCCAATTCGAAATCACTTTTAGATCCTCATTAACACATTGAATGCCACATACAAAAAAAGTGTGTCCACTAGAGCCATTCATTTTAAATATCAATTCAATAAAAATGGTACTAATTTCATCCACTACATATGAAAATTTTGAAAAAAATATATTTTTTTTAGTTTTTAGCTGAATTGATACTTCGCATGTGGCATTTTTCGGACAATACAAGTAGGGTGCTAATGCCGACTGAACGCCTCCCCCACCCCTTTTGACCTTGAGACGTCA
>WOGN01012983.1:0-13840 GCA_015342105.1 Leptinotarsa texana
AAGTTTCTCAACTTCTGAGAGTTGTCGTTCGTATGGGGGCGGCAGCTGATTAACGGAAAAACAGATTTTAAACAGATTTTTTTTTAAACTCATCATCGTAGTTGAAAGTAATACATGGGGATCTTCAAGGATCTATACTTGCACCTCTCCTATTTATCATTTACACTTCTGATTTTCCCAAAATACTGAAGAATTATCAAATGCATACCTATACTGATGACATCAATCTGATTTTTTCCGCGAAAATTGATGAATTTTTATCCGTTTAACACTTTTTGAATAATGATATAGATGACCTATTGAAAATATCAAAAAATCACTGTTTGAACATCAATCCGAATAATTTTTGGTAATAAGAGAGACCGGAGTAGGGCCATAAATAATAGGGCCTTCCCCGTCACTCTCTATCTTTTTTGAGTAGAAGTCATATCCTGAAGAATTGAAATCACTATCTTTTTCTGCGTTCAAAAATAAAACGGAAGCCATTATTTTCAGTAAACAATCAATCTGCCTGAATTGTATCAAATTAAATTGATGCTAAAGTAATTATCTTAGCATTTTAGATCATGTTTTTCTCAAATCAATGTACCTTTATATACTTTTGTCATTTGATGTTAGGTCCTAGTCTTAAGGTATGCTAGTGTAACACTATTAATACACTCATGTATGAAAATATTCTTGGTTGAGTGGTAGAATATCGTAAGCTAAACTCCGCCAAGATAAAAATAAAGACCATTTATCATTATTATTATTATTATATTCCAAACAATTCACACAGAACAGTAATTTATCATTCACATACACATTTATCACGTTCAGACAGGTAGAGGGAGGGATGAGGTACAAACCATTATTTTATTACAATAGACTCGTATTTATTTTGTTCAGTAAATTAGGCTACAGTTCATTATAGCCAGAACCGAATATTTCACCCTTAATTCTTTCACCAAGTAATCGTGCGCCGTCCAAAAATAGCCAGAGAATTACCACCGCTGGCTGCCGGTGGAGGCGGCTTCGGCATCGAGGTCACGGTGCGCCAGGTAGACGGGGGCAGACTCGATCAATACACGCCGCTCCCGTATCGCAACACGCGTCGATCCTATGCATTCCTGCCACGCATTTCTCATATTCGGGAGGACTTTATATGAAGGCGCCGTGATTTCCACATTCCGCAGATGAAGTTCCTGGAGGATCATCATGGCATTACACTTGGGAAAGTTCCAAAGGGTCGTTTACATTGGAAGATACTTCCATTGGCGGTTCACTACAGAGTTTCTGAGATTTGATAATGAGTCTATTTTCTATCTATCTGTCAGTCCCGTTCCATTGAACATGGTTCAGTTCTGCTACCGAAACTATTTATTGTAACACCTTTCTCTTTGAAATTAGTCGAATAAAATCATTACTAGTATCATCATTAGGCATATTAATTGACTCAGAGCCGTTAGGAATATCAATATTGGGAACAGATACTTCATCAAAATGAAATTTGGCGGTGACAACCTCATGGGAACTATTCCTTCGAAGAATCATACACATCAGTCCCAAATCCAACATTTTTATATAAATATTGAGGGATTTCATTTTTCAAAATTTTGTGAAAAGACGTGATATATTGAAGTATGTGACATACGCTTAAGACGCCATATTCCGTGTATTATTTCCAAAAAAGGATTTTTAACATCCTTTTTTCAATGACAAAACACAAGCACTACAGGAAAATCCTCAAGGCGCTCTCAGAGTGGTGTCTGTGCAAAAGTAGCGATTCACATTGGATTCGAATCGCTGGAGAAAGAATCCATTTGGGGAAACGTTCTCAGGAAGTTTTTTCCGCAGAAACGCAGTTCTTTAGTCCGTCGGGTATTTCTGATTTGTACCGCTCTTGGTGGAATTAAATGTGCCAAGTCACTTGAACACCTTCTGTGAAAGTTTCTAGAAAGACAAATCTCCAACTTTTCTTCAATGTTCCAGGCTATCAAGGTTGCACGTGATGTTTGCGTCTCCAATCAGTCGGATGGCTCTTTTCTGAATGGAATCCAGCAACTTCAGGGTATATATGGGGGCGGAGTTCCATGCATGAGAGCAATACTCTGGTTCAAAACAATCATAACCTAACTTGGTATTTATGTAATCACCAAAAAGTAGTTCGGCCCATTCTAGTCGATTATTGTCGGGGCTGGACGTGGGTAAGGAAAATATGTTCTTTTACAGTCGAAATTGATGAAAAAAGTAAGCCCTGAGGAGCCAGTTGAACGGATTCAACAGGAAAGGGGTTGCAGAAATAACCAAAAAGTCAATAATGAAGCTGCAAGTTTGAAATTTATATTAAATGTATATACATATAAAAAGAAACAGGCAAATATGTATACATCATGTTTAAAGAACCCATACTTAATACTAAAAAATCGTTCACAGTAAAGATAATAATACGCCGCTATAGGCCGTTTCGATCACAATATTACTACTGGAGAACTCTTACTTCGAAACACTATCGAATCCAAATATTCTAGTACCTATTGAACTGACAGAGCTGGACCTTTACGTAAATTGAAAATGAGGGAAGAATCTACTTTTCGAATAACCTCAATCAAACTCGACAGTTATTATCCCCGTTAACAGTTGTCTTAGGTGCACAGAGAAAAAAAATGCTTAATACTATCCTCTAATTTTAGGAATTGTAGATTTCAGTACTCAGACCATTCCATAATATATAAACATTATCAGGGCTTCTACTCACGGGATATCATCATTTTTGATATTTCTCCTTATATACTTGCTGCGATTCTCTTTTGGTACTTTCTAGAGTGTCTTCTCATATCTCAAAGAATGGCATGCATGATGCAACTATAGCTTTACCGAAGAATTTCCCCCATTACCAGATAAATATGCCTTGAAAGCTTTTTTCTAGCACAAAAAAAATTAATATAAGGTCTGTCAGTGCTCGACGTGAATCTTTCATAGGTGATCTTATTATTCTTGTCCAAAAAACCTTAGATGTTTTTAGGTTTCGGACAGTCCCTTGCTAGAACCTTGCTTTTGTGTTGGCTTCACGATATATACTCTTCTTAATCGTTTTCAAAATCCTGACCGTGAAAATCTCCGCGGTTTTATTAACTTCTGCTTACTAGATAGCCCACCATTCCAGCAATATGCTAGTAAAATAACGAACCTACAGGGCGGCTCTACTGATTCTTCTGAGTTCAGAAATTTAAACCGTTACACAGTGTTCCAAGCTTTTGAGAAGCAGTCTTTGCAAGTCCAACGACATAATTGTGTCAAGACATATTGGTGTCCCTTTTAACTCCCAACAAACTTATCTAAGCAGGAAGCGGAATTGTCTGACCTGATACTATTTTATCCGGTTCGGAGATATTTAACTTCTTGGAGAAAACCGATGCCTGGGTTTTTGTGACGTTGTATGGAACCTGGTTACTCTCACCTCATTTCGAAATCACTTCTAGATCCTCATTGAGATATGTAAACTCCTGCTTCCAGTGAAAATGTGCCTCCGTAGCCGATGTCCTGGAATTCAAATGGAATGACGTCAGCAAAGCAATATATTGGATTTTTGTTTTTTTTTCAATAAGTCGTTGATATACAACAAAAAGAGGGTTGAAAACAATATGGATCCGTGGAGAACACCAGAGTTGATGGTGAAAGTATTCTAGAGATGTCCATTGACGGTACTTTCAAGGAACGTTCTTTCAGGAAACTGAAGAACTGTATACAGAAATGATGCCACAAGCCATAGCATCGAAGTTTTGCCAGCAAACCCCCATGCCACACACGGTCGAAGGCTTTAGAAATATCAAGCGCAACAGCTCTTGACTCTTCATGTTTCTCTTTTGTGTCATTCCAAAAATGGGTGACATACGACAGAAGGTCGCCTGTTGATCTTTGTTTGGGAAAGCCATATTGATGAAGATTTTTCTTGCCCTTTTTGAGAATAGGCTGAACGCGAGCAATCTGCTATCAAGGAAACAATACCCTTTTTTGTAGGACAAGTTGAAAAGTCTGCAAAAAACTGGTGCGAGTTCATTTGCTATTGAGAAGTTATTACCGGTATTGTCAATTCTAGTGTGGGAATAGTGGGTTGTGCCTTTCCTAGAAAATCGACTGTGGAGTAAGACGCAAATTGTTTACCTAGCACAGCTATGGCTGTTGTTGCAATTGAACCATTCGTTTGTGTTAGTGGTAGAATTGTGGATTTTGTAGTTTACTTTTCTTATATCAGAACGGTCAATACATGTCCATATACTACGTCACAATGATTGAACTCCGGCAATATTCAATATATTTTTTGTAAGCTCATCGGCTCAGTGTCGAATGAGAGTGCAACAGATGCAGTTGAATCAATTCTCAACGAATGACTGATCGTGGAGGTAAGTACCTGATTCGAGTCAGAATTGATATAGTTTGTTGCTTCAGTTAGAACACACAATCTAAAAAAAAGATATAGCTATTTGTCACCTGCGTGAAAACGGTATGTACAGTTCGACAGATGAAGAGAGAAGTTGCTTGTATAGATGAATGTACAGTAATGGCTAAAGAATATTTTCCTTAGGAGCAACCCGGCATATGTCCAAATAATTCGAGATATAATTATATGATTTTACCTATTGCAATCTCCCAGATAGATACATATTGGTTGGGTGGTCTATATATTATACCTAGAGCATATTCTCTTTAGAATAACAGTGGCATTCAAACCATTTCTGACATCTACAGCAGTCCCCCCACCCTTTTTGACAAGAAGATTATTTCTCGATCTATACTTCTATATCAATAATCTATACTATTATAAATGTGAAATTTTGTGAGGATGGATAAATGTATGTATGTAAGTATGTATGTTTGTGGCTCTTTTACGCCAAAGCGACTGAACGGATTTAGATGAAATACACCTTAGACATCAAAATAACATATATGCTACAATTTGGAAAGTTTTCATATAATGTTTATCACATTAAGTTTCGCGAAAAACAATTTTAACAAATAAATACAATATTTTTTTATTAACCCACAACCTTAGGTTTCCAACTTCAAAACTGACGAAATTCAATACAACCTTTGAACCACTATTTTTCCCCCTTGGGGGTGGAAATTCCTGAATACCTTTCTTGATATTTATCTACGTTATACAAATAATCTATCTGCATATTTCAAGATTCTAGGTTTAGTAGCTTCGGCTTTACATTAATCAGTTAATGTCAGTCAATCCATAGGGTGGTTTGCTCCACTCAATTAATCGACCGCAGTGTGAACCGGTGGTTCGAACGCAAAGTCCGGCGATCGATTTTCAGTTTCTATCGTCCAAACAGTGTTAGAAATAACACGTTAAAATGTAAGACCTCATTATTTCTTAGCTAGTACAAGTTTAGTCTTCCGAGGGTTGTTCATGGGGGCGACAGCTGGTTAACAAAAAAACAGTTTTTATGTACCACCATAAAGTTGGTGTGATGATGCCTTCTGTTGGCAGAGTTGTCTTGTTTACTCACCGTGAGTTTATTTAATGACGCACCACCCCTTATATAAATGTTCGGTCCGCTGCAGTCGTTCCCCTCCATGTAGTCCTCGTTTGTGTACCTGCAGGAAGGAACTAAATGAAATATAATTCATTATTGATACTAAGCAGGTCCACCCCACGTTAACTCGCAATTAAATATTTACTAGTTCATTCCTGGAAATGCGTTAGTCATCATGGAAACAGAAGAAGACAAAATTTGAGGGGTTTTGAATAAACAGTATTATCAGTACTTTCTCTGAGTTTGTATTCACATATTTCATTATTCATTCATCAATTTGAGAGATTGAGAGAACATGGTTGAGATGGTGTGATATTTGAAGTGTTTCAGAATAGAATGGAATGGAAATTGAAGTGAAGATAAAATTGTTTTCTCATGGGGAAGTCCTCTATAGAACCGACAAAAAACTTGAAATGACAATATTAAGGACGAACAATTGAATTCTTTTGGGGGTTCTGGTATGATCTAATCTAGAAATAGAGAATCAGCAAAATGCTAATTATGTCTTCAGGGAGGAGTAAAGTTGACTTGACCATATTAGAAATAAACCTCTATATATCAACATTCATTCTGAGAATGATACAAGTGTATTCATGTCCTTCTAAAAAAACCGTTATCATCTTCATAGGAGCTTTGTCATGAGTACTCCACTTGATGAAATCTAAGACCTTCTACTCTCAAAAAATTTGTTGAAATCTACTAGGAGTATATTTGGGAACAGTCAAATGGAGGAATATAAATATGAACTCACAGAAAGGAAAAGATCTTAGTAATCGTGAAAATATTACGTTGTACCTTCCCTCTTGATCTTTCTGATGAAAGTATATGAGAACTTATAATCCTAGGCTTCAACAAATCAATATTCTCACAAATAGACATCGTGTTAGGTATGGTTATGCCGTGAATACCTAAAAGACCTATCGGCCAAGAATGATCCACTTTATTGGGAATGCCATTATACTTAGGAAAGACACAGAAAAATATGAGACTTGAATCAACTTGTGCGGTACTAACATTCTTAAAACAAAGAGAAACATTGGGGCAATATACTTACGAACATAAATGGATAAATTTCAATCAAGATAACGTCTGTTAACTGATTCAATAAAGTAGAGATCTTCTTAGATAGATCACGGGGCTCATCACTATATATTCGAAGGACATTTGAATTATTAATGAAGATTTTTCACGAAAAGTAACAGGAAAACAAGGATAACAAGTATTGTCTTATCAAAATTTGAGACACTGAATTACGGTATGCAAGCAATTCAACAAAAAATGTATGTTGATAATATATGCCAAATATCCAATGGAGAACTTGCTCAGTACGAAATCTGGCTAAGAAATAACGGAACTGATTTTCTGTGAAACAAGCAAGGCGAGTTTCATGGTCAAAAGTCATATTGCCGAGCGCCTGAAATCCCCTTCACATTTCAGCCGGTTGAACGACACTAGCTTGCTCAGTGCTCAGGCTACAGCCTTTGTCTTTGTATATCTGTTCATTCTGAAAAATTGTAAATATTTGGATAATTCGCAACAGAAACCTTTTCCCTCTTGCAACAAGTGAATAGGGATGAATGTGTGTTACGTACACATATTTTGCAGTGGTAAAAATGCTTCAAAAAAGGACGAGAGAAAATTGAAGATGATCAATGTCCCGGACATCGTTTAGAATGCCATGATCTTGGCATAAATGAAATTGTATTTTCACAAGTCATTCAAAACAATGGCAAAACTACATAAAATGGTCTTTGAATTGCTACCACATCCACCGTTTTCGCCAGACTTGGCTCCCAGCAACAACTGGCTGTTCGCAGACCTCAAAAAAAATTCGCTCGGATGAAATGGTGGTCGCGTTTTCTGTGTTAGGCCCGGGATTTTCAGCCCATGTGTTACATCATTTACGATTGAAAACAAAAAGATACTGTAGGCTACTAAAACCCGATATTTTTCAAAATGTGAAGGTGTATTTAGAAGCTTGTTTGTAATATTGTATCCAAGTTGGTGATGCTGAAATTGAACATTTGACAAAGTAAAGTTTTTTAAGTTTCACTATTTAGTTAAAAATTATAGGTATACAAACTTCAATAAGACTTTTTCCTGATATTGCCTATTATTGTAATGAAATATATGTTACAGGGTGGGATGTAGAATTCAAATTCCTGCGATACTTAGTGTCATTAGACAATTATATTGACATACGGAATGCACTCTATATTTTTGGTTTTTTATCGACCTTTTTTAGGTAATTGTTACCTTCCACAATCTGAAAAATATAAAAATTATAATGGAAAACTTTATACAAGTGTGGAAGGGCAAACTTTCTAGTTTACCCTGATAAGTTACTGCGTGAAAATCAAAGTATTTTTCACAAAAAAAATCTTTTATTTATCAGTAACTTGTCGTATTTAACAATTTTGCCTATCAAAAAATTACCAAGAAATAATACTTATCTTTTACGTTTCGGAGGCCAAAATCTGCCTCTGTCTTCAGAAATGTATAAAAAAATTCGAATCGATTCGTAGTTATTCCTTTTTTGATATTTTATTCCTTTACTTCTTCGACAGATGTCAAAGAAGATTGTGGAAGGTAACAATTACCCAAAAAAAGGTCAATTGAAAACTGATTTTTCCTCCACAAAAACTGTCTTTCGTTGAATTGCACTCTATATATTTTTCAGCAACTCATAAAAGTATATAGTAGATAATTTGATTTCCTTTCAACTATCAAAATAGTTTTGTAATCAATCTCATCTTAAATGTTTTATTTCAAATGATGAAATATGTTTTTGCTCACATATCTATTTATATCTTTCCTATCACTAGGTAACTCCTATTATTCTTAAAAAAAAACACCGTTAAATATAAATAAGATTTGTCACCACCCTCGATCCCTAATGATCCCCCAAAAGAGAAAACTTCTCGTCTCCGACAAAAATGTTTTAGAACACTGAAATGCCATCTACATATCTGATGTCCCACGAGAATTCGTTCCACTTTTCGTTTTATCTTTGAAAGATACGTGGGGAATATTCTGTCCTTGTCCCGCTAAGTAAATAGATCCTTGTTTTCATATACAGTGTAAAACAAATCGGTTAAATTATGCATGGGTTTGTAAGGGCACGTTTTCAGGGGAGGGATTCATACCAGAATATCCCATTTCTATTGAAATGAAGTTGTTTAGGTTTGGGATGAATCGCAGATGATCACAGGGGTTCAAAAAAAGTTGACCACTTCGCAGACGACAAACACTTTCAAAATTGTGGACTGAATGAAATCCCGTTGCAGATATGCAAGATATAAACAAGAACCTTCATTCAAAAGTATTCAAATAATACTGTGAGTTACGATAACATATGTCTTATTTGAAAATACCTGCGAACAATCAGTAGTCGCTGGGAGCCAAATCTGGCGAATACGGTGGATGTGGGAGCAATTCGAAATTCAATTCATGTAGTTTTGCTTTTATTTTGAATGACACGGTGCGTTGTCTTTTATTTGCCAAACGTGGTTCTTTCTTTGCTTCGGCTTCCAAACAAAAGTTTGTCATAAAATTTGACCCCCAGAGACAGCCATAAGTTTTCATCTATCTAGGTTGAAAATATGAGTATCCCTTTCCTCGTGATTTGACCTCTTAGAATCTTAGATGGGAAGGAGTGTTAGAGGAAAGTCTCCTAATACGGAGTACCTTTTTTCAAAACACCATAATAAAAAAACGGAGGTAGTTTTAAGCATTATTTCCATATTTCATGTTTCTTTGAGTATACTATCAAGAATTTAATAAGAAGAAACATGTTAAAAAAACAGATGAAAATATGTAGAATTTAAAAAAAAGTGCACTATCCCATATTAGAGGCATATGATACCCTAATATGGGGTACCTTATTCAATATGTAAAATCTGAAAATATGTAAAAATATTTTGTATATTTTGAGAAATATTTATTTATGGAAATGCAAAAAGTANAAATCTAAAAATATGTAAAAATATTTTGTATTTTTTGAGAAATATTTATTTATGGAAATGCAAAAAGTATATCTAATGAAAAGTTCCGTCCCTTATGAACATAAAAAAAAAATTCTCATCTAGGAAGAACATACAACAAATTATTTAGAGATGCAAAAGTCACAAATTTACGGATTTCTTTCACAATTAGACATTCAACATGAGTCCATTTGAAGCAGCTTTGACGCATTACCCACTCTTCGCCTCTGACATCTCTGGAGTATGGATTTTCGCAAAAAATATAAATACCATCTTCTGCAAAGTTTTCTACCTGTTGAATATTGATACTTGGGTTCAGGGACCGAATCTGAAGAAGAATTCCAGGATACCAACTTGCATTTGTTTGCTTTTTCTATAGCAACTGACTGTTTCTTTTTCTTTTGGGTATTTTAATTTTTTTCTGATGACTTGGTTCTGAATCCTTTCTTTTTTTTGACGCCCGAGTTTGAAAGTAATTTTTTTTTCTATGCTAGCCTCTAATTCCTCTTTGTATGGAGTGCTAGTTACAACGGCAGCTTTTCCACATTTTGTAGTCTTTTTTTTGAATAATAACTTTTGAAGCAGTTGGAACAGGCAGGAGTAATCAGTTTCTCAGTGGTAACCTGTCTCTCGGCGATTTTCTGTCTTGAAGAGGTCACTTGCCTTTCAGGGATTTTTTCTTTTGGCTCGTTGTTATCTAATTATTCTTCCTCTACTGTGTCTTGCTCTACTTCATCCATTGTTTCTGTTTCTACTCTTTCTTAATTAATTGCTCCTTGCATTTCTGCCACAAAATCATATTCTTTGAATGCGTTTCTATCATCAGAAAACATTCCAGCTCTACTAAACCCGTTTATAGCTGTATCTATGGTGGGCGCTCTTATATAGGCTTTCCCAAAAAGTTCTCCCACATGATAGCCTGATACAACACGACCTGGGTTAAGCCTGAGCCAGTTTGTGATCTCTATCTTCCTAACGAAGAATTGAAAATATTTTCAGGCGTTCCCTTCATCTTTACGTAACTTTGTAAGGTCGCTTGAGGTATGCCGTGGGTTTGTGCATTCTTCTTGTAGCCCATTTCGCCTTGCCGAACAGCTAAAATTGCTGAAATCATTTGGTTCTTTGTTCCATACTTTTCGTTTTTTAGGCATCTGAGAAAAAATATTTCAGTTTTATACGAAAAAGTACAGAGTCCTCTGATATGGGGTACCCCAAATTAGGAATTGATAGTTATCCCCATATTACTAGCAAAGTAGATTTATGAAAGGGGAATGTTTGTGAAAAAATTGTAACGTTTTCTTTAAAAACCAAAACCATTTCTATAAACTACGCCAATTTCTGTTTTAAATGATATTATTGAGTTTTTAAAAACTTACCTTTGACTTTCCTTGAATATCTAAAATGCAACAGTCACTACAAATTTTTACTCATTCACAAAATTACTATAACCTAAATCATCGAAAGGCAACAAAAGTTAGTTCCAAAACCATGCATGCATGGCCAAACCATGCATCTCAGTAAAGGCGTACAAATAAATACTTCTGTTAGTTTATAACGCTGTTTTTCGGAAAATGCTCATGAAAAAATAATAAGTGAAGGTACCGTTCGAAGCAGAAATGAACGACAATCAAACTGATGTGCCACTTGACCTCCCTTATTTGAAATTGTAAGGGTAAGATGCACCCCTCCTAGGTGGTTGAACCAAGATGGCTACAAATAGTCCTTGAAAGTATCGCCCTTTTCAATAAAATTGAAACGTTTTTTCGATTCCTCGTATTATTTACTGGAAGGAAGATAGTAAGGGTGACAAGTTTTCAAATTGACCCGATGTATTATTTCTGCATTCACTCAATTTTTATATACCTCAGATACATACTCAATTATAATCAATAGTCTACAAAGACGAGGTTTCTAAGAAAACAAGTTTAGTAATGGTGATCTATTTTAATCCAGTTGGTGATTCAGTAAAATGTATGAATTGCTAAGTTTAGCAATTTTCGATACTTTCAAATAATTCATCTTTGAATACTCATTTCCTATGTGCAAAATTTAGACATCCTGTTAAAAATATGATTTGGATATGTTGAACTTGTTTTCTTATTTACATAGCTCACATGATGTTCCTGAATACGATTCCTGAATGTTCTGCTGATTTGACCAATATATAACTTGAGTTTTGACTAACTTTGCCAAAGTATTACCCGCTCTTTCTGGAATTTCAATATTTTGTTTGTTCGAAAACTATGCCATTTTTTCTATTGTTCGTCCAAAACATGTTAAAGCTCTATAATTTTGATGATTATGTAACTTATCAATAAGAAAAACGTCCTGAATCGCTTTTGCGTAGAATTTTTTAAAAATTATTTTGTCTATTGATTCTGTTTCAAAGTCGTTCACTACAATTTGCTAAATGATATTGAGTTCTTTATTGAAATTATCTATTGAAAGAAGAACATTGACTAATCTATGAATCATGCTATCATAAGATATTATTTTTTGTTATTACAGATGAGTAGAATCGCAATGAATAGTAAAAATCATGTTTATTGTTCACTCTACTATAGTTACTCAATTCCATAATAGTAGGCACTGAATTCTCAGAAATAGTATTGGATTAAAACGAAAACATTATTGTCAAGGTTATGATTCTATATAATTCATCATCATGTTTTCTCATCTGTTTAGTAACGGCCGAGATAATCAGAATAAAAAAATAATAATGTATTTAAATTGTTCATGTTATTAGTAAAAAAATTAATGAACTATTCGTAATCAGTTGTAGGTCCAGTATTTGGAACTGGTTATAAAAAGTAAGGTATTTTGTCATCTTCAATAATTCTGAATTGTGTGTCATCATTGAATTTCACTGACAATCGGTAATATAACAAATAAAAACTAGCTCCTTCACCTTTTTGCCAACATAATTTTCACCTCGACAAAAATATTCCTTAACTAGAAGTATGGTTATATGAAATTCTATAAATAAATTTCTCGTATTCTTTTTGAATTTTGTAATGCTTCTCAGTTCAAATGTCAAAAGTGTTTTTATTTGAGATTTCGGATATGTGGGGGGTGAATGACGGGTTGCTTTTCACGTTGAAATGTGTTTTCCTAAATATAAAATGAATGAGTCAAAGAAGATCATTCCAACTGGAACGTACTGTTCTTTTGTGAAGAGATTTTCTTGATGTAGTTAATTAATTTGTTTTTTCCTTTGCAAGGTCTAACTTTTTTTCAATGATGACTGGATGTCTGATGAAGTCTTCTCCACTATGAATGCACGATTATGTTGGTTTACCAAAAAATTTCAAAACTGTTGATTGGCCGAAATATCTGCTATTTAAGACTCATTCAAATCGTTGTAAATGACGTAGTGATAAAATGAAGGCCTGATAGAGAAAACTATTTGCAAAAAATTTGATGTTCATTAAATTTTTCTTTCCACTCTCTAGGAATAAGAGATGAAAAACACAGAAAGAGAGTCTCGTTTTTTCGTAGGGTCTATCGCCCTCGAGGCGAACAGATCTACCGAAGTGTTGCAAGCGACAGCCACGTGTTCTCATTACTCCCCTTTTTAAGGGGCTTACCCCACAATAGCAAACACCGTTATTAATTAACCTTAGCACGGATAGGCATCGCATTGCTGCCGACCGATTCGGAATTACGCGTCGCTTTATCATTTATCAACATAATCCATCTGCATTGTCCATTGATAGCATGTACGTAGGATGACGCCGATGATAACGAATATGAATTATCTATTGGCTGTCAAAAATATATGTATATCACGGCTTTACATGTCTAACTTTTTCTGCTATATTTCGATCCGAGTTGAATTTAAATTACCTTTTGTGTGACGATGTTTTCGATAGGTTTTTCTAAAAATTTTGGCGATACTTTAATAGATAATCAATCATTAATTTTCAGAAACAACAGTGCTACCACCTGCATTCTGCAGTTCATACCGTATTAGAAATCGCACGTTAAAAGGTAAAACCCCGTCAGTCGTCATTTCGGACAAGTTTAATGATAATAATTATTGCTTTCATTGACATAACACAAATGATAGAGTCGAAACAAAATGGATATTCGATTGAAATTCGGTTGAAATATTCAGAGCCTCTCTAGCTCTGAGGTATATTCCCGGTAAGTAAAGAGAAGTACGAGTGGTATTTACACCTTACCAAAAGCATTTTGACCAATTTGTCTCACATATTTCCTTTTAAAAACTATGGAGAGGCTATGTGAGTGGTACATAAGAGATGAAGTACTAGTTCACAACCCACTTGATCCAAATCAGAATGCTTATACTCCGGGAAGGTCTACTGATTC
>WOGN01013016.1:0-14892 GCA_015342105.1 Leptinotarsa texana
CAGGATTACACTTTTACTCTCAGTTGTTCTAGATGGTTGCTTGATTATACTCCAAAGAGTTTTGCTTTTATTGCTAGACTCGTTTACTTTTTTCATATAATGATTTATCTTTTCCTGGCGAATTTCAATTTCTACGCTTTTCTAGATCCAAGATTTCATCACTGAACATATTAAGCGAACGTTCAATAGGAGAGTGCATCCCACAGTTTATATGATGGAAGGAAACGTGAAATATATCATTGATTCTGAGAGTTCCTGAATCCCGGGCATGTATTGAGGCCATTGATTAATTTGTATATAAATATAAGATCAGCATTATCTCTTCTTCTGCACAAGTCTAGGTTAAAACTTTCGACAGCAATATGATTGAAACACGTTTCAACGAGAAATTAAAAAAGTTTGAAGTAATTTAACTGGCTTCTTGAAAATAATAACTTACTTTTCAAAAGGAAAAACACATTGGATTACATTGAAAAGTTTTGTGATACTTTGCTTTCAAAACATTTTTCTTATTGGATATAAAAACTGTGGTTATATCACCACAAAAAACACACTAATATAAAAACTAGGGCAAACCACTGGAGCCCTATCTTAGAAAGTGGACTGATGTGCATAGTTTTGATCAGCTTCAAATTCGTGAGCAGCAGAGACAAATATGAAGGTCCAATATTATCTCAAAAACTGGAAATAATTACCGGAGATTTTCTTCCTTACTTGTAGAAATTATTGTGATCGGAACATTTCTGATTTCAAAATATCAGTACTCACCTGATTCCTTTAGACCACAATTGTTTATTAAGTCTAGTATCAATTCTAACGTCTGGAGTTCCCATTTGCTTTTCTGCGAATTGTCGGATGGCTTTGATAGCCCTTGGAGCACGTTTCTTGAAGCCAATACCATGCAACCTTTTGTGGAGGTTCACTGTGTATTCACGAGTAACCACTTCGTTGATGGCAGATTTGCCCTTCTTTTCTCCCTTCTGTTTTGCCATTGCGACCTAAAAAACATACATTTTCATTCATATTTATATGACTTAATTGCAAAATAGGATAAAAATGGGAAATACAAAGTATGAACATAACCTAAAATAAACAACTGATATTTATTCATATTGATGATAATTATAGTGAAAAATACCTGTAAATATAATAAGAACAGAAAATGAGAAAATTTTGTGAAACTTGTATGGACAATTTCCGTGTCTAAAAAACAGGATGATTTTGAGTTTTTAAAAAAATAAACTTTTTAACATACCTCCTTCACAGACACAAATTTTAAAGAAAGCAGACTTCGGATGTCAGATGACAAATGACTGCTGGCAGGCCCATTTTAGTTGTTACTTCTACTCACCAGGTGTGAGTATTCTAATGATAAATTGTGGTTCACAAAACATTAAATTTTTCTAGAAGAATGCAAAGTAAAATACGCCGTAAAATAAATATCGCTTTGGCAAATATTTTGTAATTTCACTTCCAAACATAATTCTTGACATTTATTTCTGTAGATATTTACTAATTTGAATTATTGCTTTTAGGATCCTTCATGACTAATGACTGTATTAAAATGTCATAAAGATTTGTAACGTTTTACAAAATATCACGAAACATTATTATTTGAAAAGTTATAAACAAATATTACTGAAGTTTTTTTACAACACTAAACTCTTTTTTTAACTCAGATCAAACAGTTTGATCTTCCTGTGTTAAGATCACTTGGTTATCGAAACACGTGTCGAAGTGTTAAAGTAACGGTTTGATGTTGGGAAAAAACTCAATTAATATTTATTTCTACACCAAAGGTTTCAAACAGTGAATCACAAGTCAAAAGTTATAATTTATTTAAGAACGAATTCCATTTTAATTTTTATTCCTATAAAATAATCTATTAGGAATTGAACTACTCATCAACACATGACAACACTATGCAATGGAAGGTAGTGTTCAGGAGTAGTATAAAGATAAAATAATTATACTATGGTTCAGATGAAGATGCATAGAAACCCTGGTATGTGAACATATTTGCTTTTATTTTGTTTGGGATTGACTCAACTTTGTACACATAATAATAGATGGAGCAAGAATCGAAATTTGTCGCTCGTATTTCATTTAGATCCCTAATTTATAGATCATAATGTGGAAAATCTATCAGTTAATATCAATTTATTCCCAAATTGAAATGACATTGAAATTTGAAGTACTAATTTGACATTGTCATGGAGTGTCACTTTTCAAGTGTAGTCAGCACCTCTGTGAATGGGATGCTGAAACTCTCTTTATAATTTATCCAATGTGCTGTTTGTGAAGAGTTTTTGGCAAAATGCTCAACATGGAGAAATGGTTCAAGTGATCACACCAGGGATTTTTAGACGCCTTGTTATTTTTTTTGAAACAGATTCAATTCATTGAGGTTGGTGTATGATGAGCAGTCAAAACACAAATACTGTGTTTTGAAGAGAAATATTCGTCCTCTCTACGAAAGGTGCGTTTTGTTGGCACTATCTTATTCCAGATTGGGCCGTTCCCGGAAAAAATTATTCGCCATTTTGCTCAATCAAAATATATTGAGCAGAGATTGCGAATCAACATTTGGCGGGAATAAATTACAACTAAAGATTTCTAATGAATCAACGATTTGATATGGCATTACAAATTTGCTGCCTATAGATGGCGCCACATAATGTGTTTAAGTATTTAATGTAGATAGTACAGTGAAAGGAAGCAAAATTACTTCAGAGTCAAAGAAATTTATATTTTGGGTTTGGAAAGATATCGAAGACTTAGAATACTTTTTATGTTCTGAAATTTTATATGAATATATTCAATAAACGCATTTATATTGACTCTAGATACAATAATTCTGGTAGGCGCAATTTTTTATTTTCGAAAGAGCGCTAAATTGTCTCAATATATGGTAAATGCTTCCTTTTGTTCTACTTTTATGCATTATAATAGGTCTGAGATGTTACTGTAATTATTATTTCGAATTTAATTACATCAAAAGGAGTGAATAAAAAATAATTTTCCAATTTTCCATCAAAACTTTTTGACAACCTGCTTCAAGAAAACAAGAAAGCACTACTTACGATACACCCTGTATATCAGTAGCACTTAAATCGTTCATTTGTTTTATGTGCAAATAAATAACATTCTTTGTCTATTAAACTTTGAACGAACTTTGTATCTTCTCGGAAACGATAAAGACATCAATGTATATTTTATACTTACAAATATGCGACATTTCGCATTTGATCTGGATTTAGACATTCATTAACGATAAACCTGAGGGTCTGTGCTCCCGATTGTTTATAATATAAAGTGTGATAAGTGTAATCTACGGTCAACAGAAATGATTGATAGTTATGAATATGATTTTGCGTGGGATTTTAAATATTTCTTTGTATTGTGAAAACGACACTCTCTTACGGAAAATCTCCCATCTTTTTTCATTCAGTAAGCAACTGCTTCAGAAAGTTTCTTTAACAGTTTGGAGTTATTGAAAACGGTTAAAATATTGCCATAAAAAAGCAAAGGACCGCTTGAAGAATAT
The DNA here is from genome assembly GCA_015342105.1 of Leptinotarsa texana. Classification (NCBI taxonomy): domain Eukaryota; kingdom Metazoa; phylum Arthropoda; class Insecta; order Coleoptera; family Chrysomelidae; genus Leptinotarsa; species Leptinotarsa texana. Next base: position 3,548 of record WOGN01013016.1, read on the forward strand.
ATTATTGTAGATTGACAGTTTGGCATTGTTGACTGAATGTCTGTAATTCATTGTTATTAACATTGTCTGAGAAAGCAGATTTGGTTTTTTAATTCGTAGAGCTACCTATAGAACTTATTCTTTTAAGTTATTCAGCACTGTTATGATGTTTGAGGATTTTTTGCTTCAAGGTTATTCATTCGAATCATTTGGATACAAAAATATGGCAACTCGCATTATTTTGGTGAACCACCGTACCTAATAAATTTCCATACAATGGCATAAAGCTGGAAAATATATAGCGCACTCCTCGCAAGAGGTTAACATTTCCTGAAATCATTGTACTTACTTATATTTTGACGAATATCAAAAGGACTTCCGTTTCTGAATGAATCACGAAATTAGCTGTTCATAATACATCATATACATAATACATATCCTCATCATCGTCATCATTAATACTAGAATCAAGCAAACAATAATGTATCTGCAATTTCAATTGAAAAAGAATTGATGAAATGAGAAATGAAAATTTTTATGTTTTTTACCACTTTTATTTGTAACTAACGTTACTGCAGTTTCGTTCTATATGGACATTCTCAAACTTAAACAATAAAGTAACAATGAGTCATTACTTTCGCTAATATATACCATTCAGGTACTTGATTGAGTACCTTAATTTACAGTTCACAATGCGCATGTGCTAATTTAAAAACCGGAGAGTAAATTATATGGATTTGATCATTTAACAGGCCCTTTAAAGGAAATGTACTTGCAGACTAATATATCCTCAGGTCAAACAACTAGAAATCAAGAACTGGGTAACGCTAACATATTTTGGAAAAAGAATAGAAATGATCGCAGGTTTCTTCAGAAAAAACAATGTGGAAGTAGCATTCAGACCACATGCCAGGTTATCTCATTTGCTTTTCAATGCTAAAGATAAGGTCGACAAGTTGGAAAAATCTGGAGTTTATAAGCTTAAGTGTCCGGAGTGTAATAGTGTTTATGTGGGACAATGCGGACGAAATTTCCAAAAACGGTATGCTGAACATGAAAGGTCTTTCAGACTAGGAAAAAATGATTCAACGTTTTCAAACCAGTCCTTGGCATGCAACCACAAGTTTCCGAATCTAAACGATAAGGAACTTCTGCACTATGCAAGGAATGGTTGCAATTATTCGCAATTATTTAGAATTCTTGGAAGTTCACAAGCATAAACATTACGGGTGCAACCTGTTAAATGACCAAATCGATTTAATTTACTCTCCGGTTTTTAAATTGGCACATGCGCATTGTGAACTGTAAATTAAGGTACTCAATCAAGTACCTGAATGGTATATATTAGCGAAAGTAATGAATCATTGTTAGTTTATTGTTTAAGTTTGAGAATGTCCATATAGAACGAAACTGCAGTAACGTTAGTTACAAATAAAAGTGGCGAAAAACATAGGAATTTTCATTTCTCTTTTCATCATGATCTCCTACCATGAAGTAACGGCTACATCCTTCAATTTTTTGAAAAAGAATTAATGGAAAATGAATTGTTTAAAAAAATATTCAAAAGTATGAATTGATATTTTTTTCCAAATACACTAAATAAACAAACAGAACGAAAAAAATTAGGGGCTTACAATTTTCTTAATGTCGGTGCCTGCAAAGCGATTGAACAATAATTTTATATTTAATAAATAGCTACGTTACCCACGTTTTCGCTCTGACCTCAAGAATATTAAATCCTTAATTTGTTTTCTACCCATTTTTGATTTCGTTTTGTTGGTAATAACCTAAACACTAGTAGGTAATGAGATTACCAGGCCATCCGATAGGAGGTAATTAAAAATTGCGAAATAAAATGTACCAAGAAGTAAAAATAAGTAAGTCGACTTCGGTTACTTTTTATTTCGTGATTTCTAGTTAGCTTGTGTCGGATGGCCTGGAAATCTTATTATTGGTTGTTTCAAAAGATTTGTCCGTATTATTTCCGGGTGCTCAAGATTGGATAAAGTCGGCGAAGGCCGTTTTTGCCTGGTCCTGATTGGCGAAGGTTCTACCGGTGATTTGACGATGACGTCACATCAACTATGATTTACAACGTATTTACGATGATTCAAAACTAGCGGGAGGTTGGTTTTGGAACGGAATTTGACGTTACATTACGTCAGTTGTCAGTTTCTGCTTTATTTGATCGTTATAGCTTATACAGTGCTGAAAACATTTCATCAAAAAAGTTGTAAGGATGTACAAAATGAAGCTTTATGCATAAATACGATTCTATTTGAGGTTAGAGACAATCGAAAAGTTTGTTTTTTTTATTGAATTTGACATCAGACACAAATTGAATCATTCCATTATGGCGGATTTTATTATTGATGACGTCACTACGAATCTTTTTTGGATACACGCTCGATTAGGATTAAACGCCAGAAAACAACTATGTTGTAATTTTTCCAGTATCTGTCAGGGTCATTAGTGTTCAGACCTGCCAATATTCCTACTTGTTATGTTATATAGTTTTACAATTTATTCATTCTTCAAGGAATAAAATTTCAACAGGATTTGCCACTAAATATTCGCTTCAACAAATACATACGGCCAAACATGGACAGAAAACTATAGAAACCTTGAAATTTCGCGTCCTTCAAATGCTGGCAGTAATCAAAAACTCGAAATCTTCAATTATGATGCAAATGTACAGCGAAATACGGATACATTCAAATTATTCCTCATTTATACAGATGGGGTGTGACATTTTTTGTTCCGAAATTTTTTGAACGTTCTGAGAACAATCTATTTTGCACAAGGAGTCTGAAGATGATGTTTGTGTCTCGATGCTGTTTCGTTTTCTGTTGGACATCCTATAGGTTTGTTTTGGTTCTGTATTTCGAACTGTTATTGAACCGTCCCGTATCGACTCCGAATCAATGCGCAGAACATTACAGTTCCAGAACAGTTCTGGAACGGTCCCAACAAGTAAAAAACCAAAACATAAAAAATTATTCTGACAAGTGTAGAAACAAAGATTAGAGGTTAGGTACCTCTACTCTGGTATAATGATCATTGGACTTTGAGTTAAGTTTAAAGACAAGAGTGAAAAAGTTAAGCAAATATATAGTTAAAGTGTAATGATGTTTTTGAAAAAATGAGAGTAACAGGAATCAACTAAGACGTTATCTCCGGTTATCCAAAATTAAATTGAAAATATATTGTCCTCTCTTTGTAATCTTATACTAATGAGTTTGACAANAACAGGAATTAACTAAGACGTTATCTCCGGTTATCCAAAATTAAATTGAAAATATATTGTCCTCTCTTTGTAATCTTATACTAATGAGTTTGACAAAAACATGCTAGGAATCAATTTTTGGAATTGTAAAAGATGTGATAATAATAATGATTATTATTATTGCTTCATATTATTTACGTCTATCTGTTATGGTGTTATGTTATAATGATAATGTTGATATATAATTTTGTTTTATTTACAGGTGGCAATGAACTCTCCGAGTTTCATTGTTTTACCAGAGACAGTATTGTAGATAAAATACCAAATGAAACACCAACTGAAATACGGATAAAATGAGAATAAGAAAACGTTGCTACCAAAATCCACAACGCAAATGAGAAATTTTATTAGTGCGCAAGAGCAAATTCGAAGTTCTAAACGGTCCCTACTCAAATGTACGAACTAATAATTATCGTTCTGGAGTAGTTCCGAATCGGTTAGGAGAAAACCAAAACACTTTGCGAACGATACTAGAACGATTCTGACTGAACCAAAACACATTTTAATAACTGCGCATGATCGAACTGTACAGAGTTGTGAACCAAAACAAACCTATCATGTGCAGACGTTGAACTCTACCATTTGTTAGGTTAGGTTAGCATCTCTTGTACTGAGTAACCTTTCAATAAAATCATTTATTATTATTATTATTAAAAAATGTTTCGGAATATATATATTTTATTTTCACTAATAATAAAAATGCATCACTTAGTGCAGTGCAATCAGTAAATAGAACTATATCTAACAGTTAACATATACATAAAAAATGTAAAATTAAATAATAGAAACCTATTTCAACAGTACGGTTGTGTATATAGCAGAAAATAAAAAACAGTTTAGGATAATGCCTTGATATGGTACTTAGTAAGATATATAATATATAAGAAACATATATTTTTAAAGATATATACAGTTTGTTAAAATAAAAATGAAGTTGAGGTAGTTCATCAGCACTTTGGGTTTATGTAGGTAAGTAAGAGATCTTAAATTAGGTAGATATAGGATAATCCAAAAACGCATTCGAAATATTACTATTCAATAACTGAGAAAAATTCGTTTTCAGACCACCCCACTCAACAAAATTCTAAAAATACTTGCATAACAATAAACAAACAAATAATCAGTCTTAAATCAAATGGCATAGATTTCTTAACACAACATATGATTGAGACAGGATAGTTAAACAATTTATTTGATAATTTTGAAAAAAATGTGACAAATATAAAACCTAATGGAATGTTCAAAAAAGTGTGTTCCACTATTAAAGGCACATTACTTACTCGATTGGTCCTTTATTTAGTTGTGTTCCACTTTTCGATAGACTGATTGAAACTTAATTTAAGCATGAAGGGTTTAAGGGTGAGATTTGCAAAACAGAGATGTTAATTTTCCCAAAATTTTTCTAGGAAGTTTCAATGAAAATTAAAAATGAAGGCAAATATCAATTCAGTCCTTCGACAAGTGGGAATAAAAATCAAAGTCTCAGTCTTGTTAACAATCAAAAATAGTAAATAAATAACACTTCAACGTGGTGGCAACATCAAAAATTGCACTTTTGGTTAGTATGTAATGAGCTGCATGATTTTTATAGATTTGACCTGTCAGTCAGTCTACAAACTTGGTGATTATTGGTCTGTGATAACAATCGTGTATTTCAGTCTAGAAAATCACAGCTATGGCTAAAAATGGCCGCTCGTATAAGACATATGGCAACGTGCGATAAGCACTGTGATATATGGTGGTTTAGTGAACACTCAAACTTTTATCGGCTGACAGGAACTTGAAATGGGAATAAATGAATATATTGAAATGGCCTTCATAGCTGAACAATCCATTGTTGCCAACCAAAGCAGTATTCACTTTAACCAACATTCTATGAACTGTAAAACTTGATTCAAATTTGAAAACAGTGCGATAAAAACACTCTGACATAAAAACAGCTCTCTGTTAAGTCTGTGAAATACCCGATGGCTGAAAATTTGAGCCAGTTTATATCTTACAATTTTTATCTATTCTATTATTTGCAATAAAATACATTCCTAAAATCCCCAAAACCACATAAATGTCATAATAATCACATTGAACTTATCTCTTTTATTCTTTAACAGTTCTCCTTTAAAGAGGTCTGGCATTAAATGAATTACATTCAATCAAGACAGGTTCAACAGGGCCAAACTACCGATTCATCAGCTTTGCTGATGAATACATCGAAAGAACTTTCGAAAATATTCGAAATTGAACCAAATTTGATTAAAGCAATCATGTATCTGCCTCTTGATAAGGCTTAATGCTCCTCAGCAATCCATAGAAGTATTTACATCCTGAAGATAAACAAATACCTGTTTATACGGAATGTTCTGAACAGACTTTTTCCAATACAGAACATTCTGTATAATCATCTAGCACGGGACCATTCTATTTGCTCTTTTTTATCAGTCTCATATAAAAAAGTAGTAAAATCTATCAGTCTTATGAGTTGGGCTCCTACTCAGGAACTTGTAGCAAAAATATGAGCTGGTCTCATTGCACGTGATATTGTAGGCACTCGGTTTACTTCTAAAAATCTATTGGTTAGTGAGCCTCGGTACGAAGAAGAAAAACGTTTAATTTGTCTTATGGCTCACTTCTGAAATGAGTCAAAGTGTTTCAAGAAACTCCGTAAGACATATTAATGAAGACTGCTCATTTAGAGACAAACCATACCGTACAGCTTAGTACCTCGAGCTCACCTCCCTCTATTTAAAACAACTTAATAATTAAGGGGTGAGTACGGGTGGACAACCACAGATATTTTAGATATATTGCACTGAACATCAGTCAATTCGTAGTTGCATACATAAACTATATATCATAAAACTTAACACCGGTTTAAAACTTTCTCAGCGAGTCCATATTATTTACAGATTTATTCGCCTTCACACTCGAGGTTCATCCTCCTGGCCTCCGCCTTGATGCTGTCGATCAAAAGTTCCTCTTTTTTCATGATTGCAGAAATCTGGTTCATCGGAGGCATAATGACCCTGGTAGATTCTCTGGACTCCTTCCGGTTTATGGAAAGATCCTCTACTTGGTCTTCGTCCTCCTCGTGATCTCTTTCTGAGCTGCCATTGGTTTCGCTATGCGAATTGTGGTGGTCGCTCCCGGGAGCAGGGGATGGGGTCAAACTGTTGTGTCGCATGTACTTGAGCATAGTAGGGCTCGGGCTGGGGCTTCTAGCGCGCCCTTGGTTGTTGGGGCTAGTTGAGTGACCAGACGCTACTGCATGGGCCGCAGCTGCAGCTGCCGCCATGGCAGCTAGTGCTTCGCGTTCATCACCTCCTCTGCTATCAAGAGCATGCTGGAGAAAAGAACTGGCTTCCATCATCGCTGAGTTGTTGTTCATTGATCCTTCGTCGGTTTTTGTAAGGTGACCGCCGTAGGAAGAAGCAGCATTATAAGGAAAGCAATTTGAACTTCCATTCGTACCTCTCTTGAACGGCCTACTGGTTGTGATTCCCAACTTTTTCACTTTGTCGTATAAGGTCCTAGATGGCACCTTGAAACTTTTGGCCGCTTGTAAGGCGGACATGCCGTTTTTAACTGCTTCTATGGCTGCCATGATATCGTTTCTAGTATACTGTTTGTACCGCTTCCATTCAGGCTTTTGAGATGGGACGTAGGTAGCAATGCCTGATGTTACACCTCTCATTTCATGACTGAAAGTTTGCGGTGAGGTAGACGGAATGGCCAGTTTGGATTGGTCTTCTTCGTGGTTCATAGGGGTGAAATTGGTATAAGGCGATTGGGCGTCTTCAGATGGTTCGTTTTTGATATGCTGAAAAGAAATGAGAAATTATTAGTAATGTTATGATGCAAGAGAGTTAGGTACAGGTAGAATTTGTATGATTTTCTAGAACAATGTGATCGAGAAATACAGACTTTCCTAATATTGGCTATCTTCGAAGATTTTTTGATAAGCTGTTTATAAATAACGATGAGATTGGAACCTTTGGTGTGAAAGCGAATAGCGAACCTACTCATGAGTAGGTTTGAGACGGAAGCTGGGAAAGAACTCAGTTACTTCCCTAGGGTCTGGATCAGGTATGTTCATGACATATTCGCTGTAGTGGATACAAGGATAGCCAGAATTGAGGATGTCCTTTCAGCACTAAACAATAGGTGTAAGAGTATAAAATTCAAATTTGAAGTAGAAAAAGCACAAAAGTTGCCGTTTTTAGATGTATTGGTCATAAGGAACGAATAGAACGAAATAGAATTTGACATTTACAGGAAAGACACAGGCACTTTCAGATACATTCCCAATGACTCGAATCATTGTCCACACAACAAAATGGCGGCACTGCAATTTCTGGTACACAGCTTAATAACTTTGCCTATAAAGATAGATAAGTACGACGATGAAAAGAGAGTGATTCGGTAGGTAGCTGAAGCAAACGGTTTTAACCCAGATATAGTTGACAAAATAATTAGAAAATGCAAGTTTAGAGAAGCACTTCGTAAATCTTCAACTTTTCAAAAAGAGGAGAGTAATAACAGGTTTATAGTAATCCCATATGAACCTCAATAAACGAGAGGGCTTCAACATATATTCGATAAAGTAAATATTAAAGTTGCATATAAAACTTCTTATAAATTGCAACAGCTTCTTGTTAATCCAAAAGATAGACTAGACAGAAAGGTCGGGGATTTACGAAATCAGTTGTCAAGATTGCAACAGCAAATACATCAGCTAGAGCCGACGAGCGATTAAAACCCGCTTCAAGGAATATTGTGCACACATGAAATACGGAAGGATAGAAAAATCCAGTGTCGCCCAAGATGCTCTAGACAAGGACTACAGAATTGGTAAAAACAATCTGAAACTGATTAAGCATGTGCATGACACCAGGCTACTCGGTGCATGTGAGAGTCTAGAAACAGCAAAATGTAAAAACAGCATGAATGGCAATAAGAGACCCATCCCGTTTAGCCCGCTTTTTAATCTTCTGTTAGGAAGAGAAAACTTACTAAGAACTTACAAGTAGTTATTTACCAAGAAATTCCATATTGGACTTCAGGTATACAACCTTAGGTAACAAATTTTAGTATATAAGGGTTAACCAAACTAGACTAGCTGTCAATTTTCTTCTCCTGAGGATGCTACCTTTGTTGGCGAAACGCGCGTCGAGTGCAAAAATATCAGTTTGGTGTCAGGGCAATTGATCTCCAAAAAAGTTATTCAACATTCGAAAATGATTTGAAAACTCTTTTTGTACAGGGTGGTTCATCAAGAATGAACCACAAGGCATGCCTGCCGGAAAAAACGTTCCAAATTTTCTCCATGGAGAAAACGCGTTTTGAACCAAAAACCATTGCAACACCGTTTCTGTTTTCCTTCTGGAAATTGGTTTATTCGTTCAGAAGATATAGATCTCCGAAATACCAACAATATTTTTCTTAACAATGCTGCTCTGCAGTACATTCTTAATTTTCTTGGTGGAGAAATGATTGACATAGCTCAGATATTTTTTTCCATAATTTACTTACTTGAACAGTTTGGAGTTTCATCGCTTCCATCGGTGCAATCTTTTACGCCATTGCAGAAATTTTTATCTGAAATGCATTCTCCATTTGCACACTGGAATTGGGCTCTTTTACAAGACGGAAAAATGCTCCAAGAAGTTGTTACCAGTATCATCATGGTGGACAATTCCCAGAACCTGCAAAAAGAAATACCTCTCAATTTTTCAACAATTTGGAGGTATTGCCTCTGTGCAAGAATCTGAAAAATATGTAAAGATATTGGAAAAACTATATTGCTGTTGAATTAGGCCAGAATTAAAGAAGTTTGTGTGTATAAAATAACTCTGCATAGACCGGTAAGAAATAAACCTATGGAATTCTGAAATAATCAGTGGTTTACAAATATACAAAAATTTTTCAGGGACTGGAACATAAAACCACAGTTATCAACTCTTTCTATGGAATCGCGACCAGGAAAAAATAATCGGTAGAAATGTACAATTTAGTCGGTTCCCAAATAACAGAACGCATTTACTCCAAGGAACCGAAAGCTTCTCTAACCGGATCTGAAAATCATTTTTCGTTTAAAATTTCGACACGAATTCAATGGATCATCGCCAACAAATGCCACAACTGCTTGAAACGCTGAAAGCATATGCCTGTTCAACTACAGATATTTCCGAAATTAATTTGTTCTGATTGTATTCCAATCCACTGCCATAAATTAGCAAAAAAGCTATTAGGTCACCCCGAAAATCTATCGGCATAAACAGCAATTTGAATAAATCGATTCTTCGCATTCAATTCATCATAAACTCAATTTCCACACCTGAATAAAATCCATTAAATTTGTTCCAATCCCTTTTCGAATAGGAATTCACAATGGAAATCATTCGCGTAATGTCAAGGGAACTATGCCAAAATCGAACTCATTTAAATTTAATATAAACAAAACGGAAACCTATAATACCGCCGGTGGCGGTGTGTTCCAAATTCGGGCCGATATGAATCCAATTTCGAGGAAATACCAAACCTTGTCACCCCCAATATTTGATGATGAATTGCAATACACAAATATCTACGTTTCTTGAATATTACAACTTTGAGGAGCGATGCTTATAGCGAATCCTTACTTGTTCAACAAGATAGACTCTAGTGTTTGTCTATGTATATATCCATCCATCCATCCATCTGTCTCCAGCGATTCAAATCAAATATAAATTTCGCATAGGCCCTGCTCTGAGAGCTCTTGAGGATTTTCCTGTAGTGCTTGTGTTTTGTCTTTGAAAAAAAAAATGATCAATTAACCTATAGCCAACTCAGAACTTCCAAATTATATTCTTATATTATATATCTGACAGAAATCACAAACGTTTGGAGACTATAATGAGAAAATCATCATGAATTCACAGGCATTTCACCCCTAAAGAAGCCTTTGATTCAAGCTTTTTGAATCGTTTCGTGTTGGTGCGAAAATTCCAAAAGTAGAACACTAATTCATTGACTGAACGATTCAGAAAGGAGCACATTAAGAACTGAATATATATTCAGCTCCCATTAAACTTCTCCGAAAACTCTCGCCGTTTGAAAGTTTTACTTCCGCATAAATTCTCATTATCATAATTATTCTAGTTCCGACGGCAAACAGTTTAGAGCAATCTTGAGAAGGCATTTGTAATTAATTCATATCGCAGAAAATTAGGATATTTCACAATAATTCAATTTTGTAAACTATATCAGAGAATTATGGTCCGACTTTGTAAGTTTTGTTTAATTAGTTTGAACTCTGTGCAGAACGATAAAACAAAAATGAACTTTTCGATGGTAGAATATAAAATGAAAGTCCACAGAAAACTGAATATAATTTTTTGAAAAATTTTCCGAAAATGAATTACTTATGTTCGACTTGGTTTGTTTCATGTCGTACTTACAACAGTTAATTTTTGTATAGTGACGACGAGATGTCAATTATATTCGACAATAAAATCGTGAAATTAAAATACAATAATACGATTGCGAACAATCCGAATAAAACAATCAAGATAATAAATGAAAATAACCACAGATTGAAAAAGAGATGGAAAAGCTGAAAATTAGCAAAAATTGGAAAGAAATAAAAAATAAAAAAGATTCAAAACCAAGTTATTTCACGAGGTTTCAATTGTTAGCATTCACATTCATCTTCAGGTGATGACTGGACTAATTTCTCCGAGAGATGTTGCGTATCTCTACACATGCTTGGCTGAATGCGTCGTTGGACAACATATGTGCGGCTTCTTTGAACTTCCTCTTAAATCTTCTTAACTAGTGCAATTTGCCACATTGACAGGATATCCGGTAAATGTAATTCTTGGACTCTCAGGTTGCTACGGATGGTGTTTCCGTATCTGAATGAGGTTCGGGTGTAGGACTTGGACGTCTTCTGACATAGTAAAGGGCCAGCACTGGTTGGCTCTTCTTCCTTGCGAGCTTTTCGCTGTCTTATAGCCAAAATCTGTTCTACCACCACTTTGGAGTAACCATTCTATTCAAGATCTTTTCTGATGATGCCTAGTTCCTTCTCGAGACCTTTCTTCGT
>WOGN01013036.1:0-14551 GCA_015342105.1 Leptinotarsa texana
TTTATTCTTTATTTTTTCAGCTTTTATTAATATTTTAATTTTATTTGTTTGATTGTGGCTTATATTTATGTTTTTTATTTTTGTTCAAAAAAATTGTTATTTTCGGTTAACCTTATTGATTTTTGTAATCGTAATTGTTTTTTTCAGGGTTTTCAAATCAATTTATATTAGATTAGACAATGGAAGTCCGAACTGATGAAATATCACTGCTTTGATAGATTTTTGCGTAATGATCCCATTTGTTTTTCTACTGCTTGTAAAAGAATGGTATGAGATCTGTAATAAATATAATATTCAAAAGACAATTTGGGTTTTTCATTCAGTACATGCGCCTTATTTTATTTTGATATGCACATAACTTAAAAACTCCACCATCAATTCAGGAATATACCTGAAAATCACTACATGATTTTATTCATTTTATTGAGTACGCCCTTTTAGTCGCAATTCACAACATATTTGCGTATGAAAACCATTTCATTTTCTCTCGAAGTTCAGGTGATTTTGCCCATCTGACTATTTTTGCCAAACAATAAATTTTAAAAATTACTATTATTACTATTTCCTTCATTATTGAACCCTATTTTTTTTGACAAATCTAAAACTCTTTGGGAATGATGTGCCAGTTAACCTTGTAACCATTTTTATAAACTTTAGTTTTTTCATTCTGTTTAAAAGTTACAAGGCACCGGAATCTGTTTGTTTCAGTAGCTAGGTTGAGTGAGTTCGATTATTTAACTTCTTTCAACAGTTATGTCACTGGGCGTCACTAATTTTGTTTTTACTGAAATTATAAAAAAGAATCGACAGAAGAAAAGGTTGTTTATTTGAAATATCTGTCTGCAAATGCAATGGTAATGGGCTTTCTGAAGAAGAGACTTTTAGTTTTGAAGTATTCTCCATACACCTCGGCTAGGGTTTTGAAGTAAACAGTTTCGAAGACAAAATACGAGCACTATATTGAAATCCTCAAGACGCTCTCAGAGCGGTACCTGTGCCAAAATAGCGATTCACATTGAATTGGAATCGGTAGAGATTGAATCCAATTAAAAAAATGTTATCAGGATGTTTATTCCACATGAATGCAGTTCTACAGATGAGAGAGTTCTTGAACAGTAAAGTTCGAGGTGTACTGAGTTGAACCTCAAAACTAAGAGCAGTCATAGTCCGTCGTATATTTTTGATATGTACCGCTCTTGATGAAATAATCAAATGCGGCAAGTCACTTGAACACTTTTCGTGTATTTGTAGAAAAGAAACAAATTTCTAACCTTCCTTCAATGTTCCAGGCTATCAAGTTTGCACGTGATGTTCGAGTCTCCAATCAGGCCGATAGCTCATTTCTGGGTGGAATCTACTTTGGGGCCAGAATTCCATGCATGAGAACAATACTCCAAAGAAGGTCTGATCTGAGCTTTATAAAACATCAAAAGTTGCTAAGGTGTGTACCGTTTTCTGGTTGGGAACAGTGTTTCAAGCTTTTGAGGATCAGCTTCTGCAATTCCAGCGACATGATTGTGCCAAGTTATTGGTGTCTATTTTAACCACCAAAAAATTCATAGAAGCAGAAAGGGGCATTGTATGACCTCACACTTCTAGATCCTCATTACGATACGCAACCTCCTGCTGCCGGTGAAGATGTGCCTTAGCCAACGTGCCGGAATCCAAATGGGATGACGAAACAAGTGTGCTGTCGTCAAGAAATCAATGTATTGGATTCTTGTTTTCTTACAATAAGCCGTTGATATAAAATGAAAAGACGTATGTAGGCAATATTGATCCTTGGATAACACATGCGTTGATGGTGAAAGTATTCGAGAGATATCTATCGACGGTAACTTGCAGGAAACGTTCTTTCAGGAAGCTGAAGAGCCAAACACAACAATGATTTGACAAGCCATAGTATCGAAGTTTGGCCAGCAAATTCGCATGTCACACAGGGTCAAAGGCCTTAGGAATATCAAAGGCAACAGCTCTTGATTGTTTATGTTTCTTAATTGCGTTATTTTAAATATCCTTGACACACGAAAGAAGGTCGCCCGTTGATCCGAAAGCTATATTGATGATCGCTCAAAATGTTGAAGCCTTCCAAATATTTCAGGATACTGTAGTTTACGGCTTTCTTTATGATTTTCGAAATTACTGATAGCAAAGCGACTGATCTGTAGTTATCTGGAAGATTTTTTCTGCCTTTTTGGGAATAGGCTGAACGTGAGCAATCTTTCAACAAGAAATGATAATCCTTTCTTTAAGTACGTTGACGGGCACTTCTTCAGGACTAAACGCGTTGTTGATATTGAGTTGTTTTAAAATGCGCCAGACAAGACACTGTCGAAAAGTAATTTTTGGCTTGGCGGATTCTAGTGTGGGGATAGTTGGTGGTGACTTTCCCGGAAAATCGACCAATTATTGCTATGTTAAGATAACATATTTTCTTGTAATATTTTTCTTACAGAACACTCATGGATTGAAACCATAACCCCAAATAACTATTCATGAAAAGGTTCTTCGCCGATCAGTACACAGATTGTGAAAGTAAAAAATAATTGTTGATGATTAAATCTGAACTATTGAATTGGAAATGGTTATATAAGAAAATATTCTGTACATCATAGCTGTAGCGTTGGCACTGAACGGAAATAATGGACTTCCGTACGGGAAATGTTGTTGGGGTTTCGTGGAAACACAAAAACGTTGAGTGTGTGATTAGTTCTGACCTGAATGTTCTCGAAGCTCTTTTCTTAGCAGGAGAAATCGTATTTCGTTTCTTTGGGTTTAGTAGCTGTTTACTCAGAATTTGTTATCAAAGATACTGTTTACAATTCTACAGAATCCCCAAAGTTTTACGGTAGGAAAGAATGAATTTTCTGTTTACTGTAGGTTCTAATTTATTTCAGTTGATGGAGGCTTTTTTCTTGAAACAAACGTGATTTATTTGGCTGTTGGATCTGAAAATTATGGGAATCAAACGTTACTCATTACCATTATTGCCGATGGAATTCTTAATTTGAATGTTAAAGTTATCATACCCACATATACGGACGGACACATCAGGAGGGAGGCATTATATGCATCTCCCCTGAATAACCACCAGTATGCAAACCGGCAAATCAACAGATTTAGCATCAAACAACCTCGTTGAGAAAATCTCCCAATCCCTTGACAGCAAGGAGAGAGCATATGACAATGAACTACCTGAATCTATAGGATTGTTTGTGCTAAGAAGCCAGCCAGCCATAGTTGACTGGATCTATGCCACGCTAGAAAACAGAATTGCAACTACGACTCTTCATGGTGTGGCCATAAGGTTCAGGGTCACCAGGAGTTGCCCTCAAGGTTGGGTATTATCTCCCCTTCTGTGGTCGCTTCTGGTGGATAGTCTGCTTGATGCCCTCAACAGAAGAAAAATTGATCTACAAGCTTATGCAGATGACCTTGTCATCCTGGCAAGGTCCACGTTGGGAAGAGTAGCTTGTAATATCTTCCAAAGCGCTTTGGACGTTTTTTACAGTTGATGCCTGAGGCACCAGAAAAACTGTGTTAATCCTTTTCACCAAGAGGAGAAAATTGGACGATCTAACGCCAATTTACCTCAATGGGAATATTAGAAGCAGACATTTGTTGGTTTATAGATGGATCAAAAATACCTTCTGGTTCAGGTGCGTGTTGATTTTAGTGGCAGACCCAGGACAGGGATACTTACCTACCTAGGAATTTATGCGACTGTATTTCAAGAAGAAATCAACGATATTGAATTATGTGTGGAGAGATTAGGTGAATCTTACCTCACACACCAGTCAATAGAAATATTCTTGGACAGTTAAGCGGTATTGGTAGCTTTTGTCTCCTACCGAGTCATCGAACCAGAACCTGTCATTGGCATCCCTTCAGGCTTTGCTAAAGAAACTTTAAACACCTGGATGGAAGAAGATTTATGGACTTCTGGCAGAATCTACCAGGACTGGCTCACTCCAAGGTGTTTATTCACCCTTCAAAGCTTGATACCAAACAGTTGTTGGTGTAACAGGCCTTCTTACAAGTCACTGTCATTTGAATCATCATATGTAGAGACTCGAACTGTCGGAAGACAGTGTATGCCGCCTCTGTTTGGAAAATGACGAAACAGTAGAGCATATACTTTGTGCCTGCCCTGCTGGGGACCGAATCAGGTTCTTAGAGTTCGGCAGAGCCGTACTCTCACCATCTGACCTAAAAGACCACTCACCATACAAACTAATTGGCTGTGTTAAGAAGCTGGATTTATTTGGCCGACTGTGAATAGGTGTGAGCCACAGTAAACCCTGGCGGGTTGCGGTGGAGGGTCAAGTAGACCCACTCACTCTAGACCTAACATAACCTTTCACGTCTTCTCTAGGAGAATGGCCTTTTTAATTTACAAGATATAGACTACAACCGCACTTATCGTGTCTTTGAAGAAAAGTCAACTCTTCATTCCTTGGTGAGAGGAATCGATTCTATTTCCGACCGAAAATCTATATTGAAAAAGAGTTTTGAATGTAAAAGCGTTTCACGCTTATCTCATCACTTAAAGCATTTTCAGTTGCCACTCAAAAGTAACAATAGGTCATCAGATTGTTTACTTATCAGTCACATAGGATGTATACCGATCATCCAATTCCTAAATATAATTTTCAAGGCATGTATTTTGTTCCGTATGACCGTAACAACCTCTTTTTAAATTCAAGAGTCGAAGTGATCTCTGTGAAATCAGGCAATCAATTATTTGCTTCATTTTTTGAAAATAATTATGATAACTGGTTTAAGTTTGAAGATAGTCATGTCACGAGGTGTTCTGGCGATGTATTGAATTTATTAGAGCCTTTAGAGACACCCTACATTTTGTTTTATGAGAGAGAGGACATTGGCAGATCAAGATCTTCAGATTATGTGGTGTTGCAGGTTTTTCTGGGTTTTCCTGCAGCTGAAAAAGTAAATGTGCCACTGGAATCAATCAGGTCCTTCGGGGCGCCAATTAATTTTCATTGTTGTTTTACAATTTCATGAGATGGATCTCAATAAAATGTTTGTTTTTAGTGCATCATCTACATCAATATCAATTGAATTTTTTTCATTACTAACTTGTTCTATATCATAATTCATAATCTGAAAGAATAAATTATTATAATACCCAACCTCAAATGGAGGAAGGAAGAAATATTCAATATAATAATATCAAACCTCAGTCAAATATGAGCATCGTAGTTATTGTGGTCGGAAAGACGTAAACAACAGCTCGATCATCAACTTGGGCACTGCGACCGTAACTACATTGCCTTTGGTAATGTCTACCGCAGAAGTAGACAAATCGCCAGGAAAAAAACTTGCTGAGCACAGTTAAAAAACTCGGAAAATAGCTTTCAGCAAATGTTATAGCAAGTGTTGATATCGCATGTCATTGGTGTCCAGACACTATACTATAGTATATGAAAGAGGTTGTATCACATGGAGCACTATCATCCTCAATGGCGGACATTAGCTGACATCGGATAAGACACTTGCCTCATTCAGCACCAATCTGGATAACATTATGAGATGAAGCATTCAATTCATTCATGAAATTACGACTTCATGTCACGAATGAGTTGAATCTTCTTGTCGTCGACAGTTTGCAATGACATTCATCCGCTCATTTGATTGAATACCAGCCATAGGAATCCTATTTATATTGAAAGAGATTATTTTTAAAAGAGAACGTGCATAAAGTAAACCCAGCTTCTTAACGAAGCCGTTTATTTGCATGGTGAGTTAGTTTTTCAGGTCAGCAGGTGATAGTATGGCTCTGCCGGACTCTAAAAATCTGATTCGGTCCCCAGCGGGGCAGGCACAAATTATGTGCTCTGCTGTTTCATCATTTTCCAAACGCAAGTGACACACACTGTCGTTCAACAGTCCGAGGCTCTGCATATGATGATTCAGAAGACTATGACCTCTAAGAAGGTCTATTAGACATCGTAGTTTATCCCTACTGCAGTCCAACAACTGTTTGGTATCAACTCCAAAGGTAAATGAACGCATTGGAGTGAGCCAATCCTGTAAGATTCTGCCAGAAGTCCATAAATTTTCTTGCCATCCAGGTGTTCAATTTTTGTTAGGCAAAGCCTAAAGCGATGTCAATGACAGGTTCTGGTTCGGTGAAGCTGCTTGCAGCCTCATTCTTTGCATTTCGTTGTAGTATTTCGTTCATATCAACTTGGAATTCGAAGAACTCATGATGATAAAGCTTTCTAAATTGCTCTCCATTATAAATATTCTAGATATCTCAGTACTGATGTGCCCGATCTACCGAGTAATGCAAACTACCCTTCGGGAAAATTAAAATCCACCTACCTTCGCTCGTCTCCCTCTTCCTCCTCAGCCTATGATCGACCCTACCGCCTTTGACAAACTCGACGAAGTCGTACTGCGTTACGCTAGGCGCAACATTTCTGCGTCCATAGACAGCGAAGTTGGCACCCCAAGGCAGCGTGAAGTTGAAGTGTATGAATGCCGGCTGTTTGTTGCGGAATTCGCTGTTCCAGAAGTGATAGGGAGGAATCGTGGCCGTGTGCAACGTGTCCAGTTCCCTCTGCTCGAGGAGAGGTAGGGGCGACCACTGGGTTTGCGGTTGGCTGCGCTGGTGCTGTTGCTGCTGCTGCAGCGACGGTTGCTGCGGCGAGATGTGCTGCGTCGTGGCGCTCGCTGAATGTTCCGCCGTGCTAGTGGGTAGGGATTCTGCAACAAGAAATTGTATGTCAGTATTTAATGATCAAGGCATTGGTTACTTAACGCGAACACCAAATCTCAAATAATTAATTGGGAGTTTCAATAAGAAATATGGAGGTTGGAAAGGGACAATTATTATTCGGAACTGAATATGTAACAGAAAGGGCGAATATTTTAAACAATGTTCGTTAGTGATTCATGAAAGTTATTATTATTAACGAAGTAGAAAGAAGACCAGAAGAGATTTTCATCCGAATCAGCAAATTTTGAGAAGAATCAAAATTTGTGAAATATACACGAAATACTTTTTTGTTCAAATTTGATTTTGTTACATAAAATAGTTACGTTCAGCCCCAAAATAGGCCTCATTTTTGATGATTATCTATCGGCACTGAATGTATTTTCAGTGAGTATTCTCTTAAGGTCTGATAGAGATAAGAACACTGCGGGCTAGATCTGGAAAATACGGTACAAATCGTTTTCATTGATTTCTGACACGGTGGTGCATTTTTTTGGTGAAACACGGATTACTTTTCTTCGAATGGGACAGTTTCCAAACGCATCAATAACACCACGTAATTGTCGCTGTTGATGGTTTTTCTTTATCAAAATAGTCGATGGATACCATGACCTTGCCAACCGACGGTTCGTATTTGCACGTTTAGAAGTAGTCTACTCAGATGAAGATCATTTCGATTCTGTTGTGAAATGGTGGAGTCATGTTGTATCCATTGTTACATATCGATGCATAAATTTTGATTTTTAATAGTGGAACAGCTGCAAACACTGCTGAGAATCATTATTTCATTGCTGTTTTTGGTGGATTGTGAGCCCGTGCGGCACCCACTTTCAACAGATCCTTCGCATACCCAAAGTTTTATTTTCGATATGACCAACAAATATCTTTGGTGTAACAGCTTTCTCCATCAACTTCACTTTACGGTCATCCTAAATTATTTCGTGGAATTTTTTGATGTTTCCATCGGTAACAGCTTCTTTGAAAGTGATTTATTAAATACTAGTACTATGTTGCTATATAGCTGCTGTTCCAATGTTTTGACAGAATCATAATCAACGAACTTAGGCGTGCGCAGCGTTATAGAACAGTGCTTTCAAAAAATTGTTCTACAGCGCCATCTAGTGGCGATTTACAGAAAAATTGATAGGCTAAAAACCTTCTCTATGAAAAATTACTTATACATGTCAAGTTTCATCACGATTGGTTGAGCGATGTAGAAGTTTATCACTTACCAACCAACCAACAAACATCCATTTTTATATAGTAGAAGATCAGGCAATGGAAGTCTGGAGTGATGAAACTCAACAGCTTCTTTGTTGTGTTCACTGCGGGCATCGCCTCGCTGCTCATTTCAATTCGATTGAAGTCAGCAAGCCACTTGTCGACGGTGGATTTTTCTAGTACGAAGTCCGAATAATGTTCATCAAGACAAACCCTGGCTTCGACAATACCTATTTTTTTACCAAAAAGCAATGCTTTATGAGAACACACAATTCTTTTTATCAATTTTCTTGAAACTAACAAAATTTGCTTTGCTGAAACTAACAGTCCAACAGATGACAAATTTGTTGATGTACCTTTTGAAGGTTAGGATTTACTGAGATTCATATGGAATAATTTCTAGTAGCGCCATCTGTTTGTTAACCTATGAAGGTTTCAGACCACCTCATACGTTCAAACAATTTGCAATGGTATACATATAAATAATATTAGAGGACAGTAACGAAATTTAAACAGGTGCGAATAGAACAAATGTTTCAAAGAGCAGTTTTTAATGAAAACTCCACATTTCCATTGGTATCTATGCTTTGAAATAATCATATATTATCACTACTGAATGAAAATAAGTATCAATAATATGAAATGGTTGACCTCGCGACGTGACACCAGTATACTACATGCACTGCATAGATGGCGCTAGTTTTATTGCCATCACCGCTTTCTCAGTTAGTTCTAACCTTCAACCTTTCCCATAGTTAAATGTATGAGGATTTGACTATAAGAAAGCTCTTTTCAAAGTTTGTGCCGCGCGAGCTCAATGTTCATCAAAAAAAGAACGTCTTGATGATTCAGAGCAGTGTTTGGCCATGTTCAAACATAATCAACTGGAATTTTTGCATCCATGTGGCAATGGATGAATCATTGATCCATCACTTCACTCCGGAACGAGTGCATATGCCCAAGAAAAATTTTGTTCTATAAAGATAGCGCATCTTGGCACAAGTCAATCAAAACAGTAACAAATCTACATGAAATGAACTTTGAATTGCTCCCATATCCACCGTATTCGCTAGATTTGGCTCCCAGCGACTACTGGCTGTTCGCAGACCCCAAATAAAACTCACAGGTAAAGTAGTATTGAAATGTTAGAGCGGCGTTGGAATGATTGTGTGGCTCTTGATGGATATAATGTTGACGAATGAAGCCAGTTTTGAACAAAAAAAACACGTTGTCTTTCTTAGGCCCAGGGATTACTTTTCGTTGTTGAGGAAATGGGAAAAATGAAAATTAATTTGCAACTAATTTTACTACAGTTTCATATGTACAAGGACATTTTGAAACAAATATGCTATTCATGATATGAGTGTTGAAAGTGAGGTTTTATTTTCTGAGTGAAAAAGTTTGCGAAACGAGCGTAGCGAGTTGAACAATTTCACGAACAAATTAAAACTTACTTTCAACACAAATATCATACAAAGTATTTTGTACAACTGTCCTGTTTTCATNAACAAATTAAAACTTACTTTCAACACAAATATCATACAAATTATTTTGTACAACTGTCCTGTTTTCATAACTGAATTACAGCAGCAACTCAGCTAGTTCGAATATATTACAGGGCTATTAAAGATCGCAATGGATTAATATCAGCAGTTGTTCGAATTGTACTTTTCATATTAATGCTCAAAAATAATAAAATAATGTGATTAATACATATAATATATTTGTAACAGAATTTAGATGTTTATAAAAATATTGTTGAAAATATTTTTAACACGCTGTTTAGTGAACATCATCTTTCAATACTCTTGACAACCATTAAAATTGTCACCTAGAATGACAGCTGTGTAAAAACAAGTTTATTGTATTGATTTGAAAATGTCCTCTTAGACATAAACTGCAGTAACGGCAGTAACTTATTGGTATTGAAAAATAGAAAGTTTCAATTCTCATTTTCCATTCATTATACTTTATTCCAAATTTTTGTGTGGAGATCGAGAAGCCAAAGCCTTACTTTCCTAATAACAAGTTTTATTCCACACCTTTCTTCACCTATTTTCAATTTTGAAAGAAAAAATATTTCATTCCACGAGAAAACTATTATATATTTGCAACAGGGATTTCTTGTGGGCGATGCACTTTTCACTAGTTCCAGGAAATTGTAGCTGTTTTTTCAAATATTCCGTCGATGTAACCCGACATAACTTCATTTAAAAACTTTCCCGAACCTCTCTAAAGGAAAAGTTGGTTGTGATGCAAGTCGACTGCCTACTCTCCAACTAATTTATCTATCCCGGTTAATGTGATTTCCGCTTTTTTTCTTTTTCGAACTTCGAAAACTAAAGTACTCCAGGCGGACTTTATGGAGATGAGAGGGCAATTATTGTATGTCATTGTCAGTAGTTAACGAGTTGGCGCAACTCTTTACATTAACTAACTTTCCGTGATTTAAACAGGTGAAACTTCCGGTTCAAACTGTGAAATTGAGAAAATTGAAGGATGTTTTCTGTTTGTGACGTTAATTTTTCCGTAATTACAGTTTGCCAGCCGTGGGAGAATGCTTTGAAATTGGAATTCTATTAACTCTGTACATTCGTGAAGAAACGTTCTAATTCTACACAATAATATTGTATAAGAACTTGATATTGGGTTGTTTCGAACGCTTTGACTTTTGAATGTCATGTGTTTCTGTAGCTCCATATTTCATATTTATTCTTGGTTTACAGTGATCGATAGAGAATTTTCTAGTCTATGCTATGCTCTTTACAGCTTATTAGTATATGACTTCGTCAATTTTTTCTATGGATACGAATTGAATCAAAACTGCCCGAAAATTAACTAGTTATGTGGCAATAATAGTGTTAATAATCGCACTGTTTGTTGTTAGTTTGCGAAATTTTGTTCCGGAGATTTTAGTCTCGAACTGGTCGACCTAAAGTAATCCAGGACAAGAAGTTGAGGCCCCTGGTGGAGCCTGATCCATCACAAACAGTACGTGGGATGACGGAAGAACAGGGCATAAGATACCATGTGATTTTGGATAGTTTGAAACGTATGGCAATATTTCGTGGCGTATTTCATTAGTTCAGACTTCCATTGTCTATTATGATATAAATTGATTTGATATCGATGGATGCAGCTATTACATCATGGTAGTTAATCATAATGAAGGAAAGAGAAATGACACTTTCTATGTTTTTTATCACCTTTATTTGTTACTAACGTTACTGCAGTTTCGTCCTATACGGACATTTTCAGAGTACGAAACTGCAGTAACGTTAGTTACAAATAAAAGTGGTAAGAAACATAGAAAGTTTCATTTCTCTTTTCTTCATTATGATTTTTCAAACTTTGAAAATGTCCATATAGGACGAAACTGCAGTAACGTTAGTTACAAATAAAAGTCGTAAACACATAAAAAGTTTCCTTTCTCTTTTCTTCATTATGATTTGGAATCCTTGAAGAATCTATGAAAATTAAAGAGATTACCTAAAAACTAACAATTATATAATCGTCTTCGGGTGATGAAATGAGACGAACAGATGAAAGGGATCAAAATATGGGTTTCCCTCCGATTTGAACGATTGGCAGAAATTTTCACAATTAGAGTTCTGCTCTACTCTGCTTTCGCGCAACCAAATCCATCCCTTTTCTGATATAGTTGCTTTAGGCCGATTTCAGAACCTCCTCCACTACTTTCAACCTTGAAATGACCTCTACATACGTCACACGACGATGCAGGCAAGGTGACTTTGAAGTGGTGTTTTGGGTTTTTCCTTGAATGACTTTCATTCACTCCCCATATTTTCAACAAAGTGACTGTAACCTCGAATGAACTCGAGCCAGGTACGCGGCTTTCCTGAAATTTTGAACCTACACGACACAGCGTATCCAAGGTGAGTTTGAGGAAGCCTTTTGAGTTCAACCTTAACTTACATCACGCGACGCAGAAAAAGTGACATTGAGGTAGTGTTTTGGGTTTGACATTGAATGATCTTCATTGATTCACGCGGCTTTTTCCAAAATTCAACGATTCGACATTGAACGACCTTCAGCTGCATGGACGAAGATACTTTTAGAGTGCGTTTTCAGTTTGACTTTGAGTGTCCTTTTGCAAAATCATATGCCTTGCTTGAGGGAGTCATGACGCAGGCAGGGTGACTTTGAGGTAGTTTATTGAGTTTGACCTTGAGCGACCTTGAGCGACCTTGATCGATTCACGCAGTTATTTTGAATATTTAAGGATAAGGACCTTGAATGGCCTTCAGCTGCATGGATGAAGGCTTTTGGAATGCGTTCTGACAATTACCTTTATATACGTCACACGAATTAGAAAGGTGACTTTGAGCCACCAGGCACTTCCCAAAGGCAAAAATTCACTGAAAAAGATCATGGTTACTGTATGATTGGTGGTCAGCGGCGGGTGCGATTCGCTATAAATTTTTGCAACCTTGCCAAACCACCACAGTATTGTTAGAAATTCGACTAAATGTACCGAAACTTGCATCTGCAGCAGCCGAAACTGGTCAACAGAAAAGTCCGATCCCGCTCCATAACGATGCCCATCCGTACGTTTCACAAATCACCTTATGGAAATAAATCGATCTATTGGAGTGTATACACTGATATACGTATTGTAATTCAAAATAATATTCTTCAGATAATGGACTTCGATCCCAGCCAGCTGGAAAAAAATATGGATAAATAACCAAAATGTGGGAATGAAATTTCAAAGGAATTATTTAGTGCCAGAAAATTGTTAAAGTGAAGAAAATGAATGAATAGTTTTAGAAGTGAAACACCAAATCAAATACATCGTGAAAAAATGATGAATGATTTCAGAAA
Source organism: Leptinotarsa texana (assembly GCA_015342105.1). NCBI lineage: Eukaryota > Metazoa > Arthropoda > Insecta > Coleoptera > Chrysomelidae > Leptinotarsa > Leptinotarsa texana. The sequence goes on from WOGN01013036.1 coordinate 12,809, forward strand.
CAATTGAAAATAGCTACTTATGGAACAAACAGTATCAAAAGAAAGGTAATTGAAATGTTCTAGTTCGAAACTCATGTTTGAACAACACTTATTTTCCATGATGGACTCAATACTGCATACTATTTTTTTAGTTTATAACCTTTCACAATCTGGAAAAATAAAAGGTGAATCAATAGAGAGTCTGCTGAAGTAAAGGGCAAACTGGAAAGTTTACCCTCAAACGTTATTGTAATATAAACTACTGAATAGAACTGGCCTATACTTGTTGAACATCCATATTAAAACTCAGGGTTTTACACACACGTGCGACACACGTGTCGCAATTTTACAAAAATTGGTTGTTGTATTTCTTGATATTAAAGGACCATTTGACAATGCACTACCTTAATCTATAAAATCATCTCTGGCTAGGATAGGTGTAGAATCGACCATAACTGGCTGGATCCATGCCCTGCTGTGAACAGAACTGCAACTACGACTCTTCAAGGTGAGGCCATTAGGTTCAGGGCCGCCAGAAGCTGCCCTCACGATGGGGTACTATCTCCCCTTCTGTCGTCGCTCCTGATGGATATTCTGCTTAATGCCCTCGACAGAAGGAAAGTAGATCTGTGAGCCTATGCAGATGACATTGTCATCTTAGCAAAATCCACGTCGGGAAGGGTAGCTTGTCATATCCTCCAAAGCACAATGGACATTGTTCACAAAAGAAGCAGATGTCTGTCTACCTTAGCAAAACTGTGATGACCCCCTTCACCAAAAGGAGTAAATTGGACGATCCAACACCACTTTCCCTCGATGGTGAGGTCATTCCATTTGAAACGGAGGTGAAATACCTTGACATTGTCCTTGATGAAAAACTCACTTTGAACGCTCATTTGGAAAAAGTTTTACCCACAGCCAAATTGTTCCTATGGTCATGTCGGAGGATTTCTGGTAAAACTTGGGGTTGGGGTCCCAAACAAATCCATTGGAATCATGTGATGATTCTCAGACCAATGATCACTTCTGGTGCAATTGTCTGATGGCCTAAAGCTTTACAGAAAACGGCTCAGGCGAAGATTTCCGGCTTACAGAGACAGGCTGGCCATCAGTGGTGCCATCAGTACCACACTGTCAGCAGCCATGGATAACCTTCTACCTTCCCTCCACATTTTTTGAAGAGAGAGGTTAGATGGACTGCATATAGGCTTGTGCATATTGCCAATTGCACAAATCAATTCAATGCAGGGTGCAGCAGACTGTTAGTTGACACTGAAAGTCACAGCATTCTAAAAATGACCTCTGTCTTTACGCTTCCAACTGTCAACTACGAACTGTTTTATAAAATATTATCCCCGAGTAGGATCCTCAGGGAGAAGCGAATATTTGTTGGTTCACAAATTGATCAAAAACACCTTCCGGTTCTGGTGCAGTTATTTTCAGTCGCAGACTCAGGACAGAGATTTCAAAGTGCCTAGGAGCCTATGCGACTGTATTTCAAGCAAAAATTCACACTATTGAATTGTGTGCGGAGGGATTGGAAGATTCTCGAACAGTCAAGCTGCATTGGAGGCTCCTGGCTCCTATCAAGCAATGTCTAAATTGGTAGCAAATTGCTATAAACGACTCTCCTCGATAGGAAGACTCAACAGATTGTCTCTGGTCTGGATTCCTGGCCATACTGGTCTGGAAGGCAACGAAGCTGCTGACTCTCATGATAGCATCACCATCGGACCAGACCATGTCATTGGCATCGCTTTAGGC
>WOGN01013107.1:0-10709 GCA_015342105.1 Leptinotarsa texana
GTCTTTCACAGTGTGCTACGGCTTGATCTATGGCGTATAATTCACCTGTAAAAACACTAGAGATTGACGGCAGACGGTAGGCAAGCTCCGTATCTCTTTTAATGACGGCTACTCCCACACAATCAGAAGATTTCGAAGCGTCAGTGTATAAGTGATTGTATTCCTTGTAGTTGGAAATTATTTCAGAGAAAGTTTTTGGATGAAACTTGGTGTTATATAATTTTTCCTGTGGGTGGAGAGTTGGGTGTTACAGGGTGGGATCTTTATGGTCCATGGTGGTGGAGAGCAGAAACCAAGTGACATGACATTATTAGGGACTACAGGATTATTAGAAATTTTTGACATTTTTGCGTGGAGTGGTGAAGCACCTTTATTACTTTGAATAAAAAGAAGGGTAAATCTGTTACTGAAGATAAAAATTATCTTTTCATCACTGTTTCAGCAAGCACTTAAATTTCTGGTGGGTGAATTTATATTTAATATCAGCATTGCGCCCGTGCGGAGCCAAGGCTCGTCATTAGTGAACAGTAGTTGCGAATTTTATACGAGTGAAATGATTTTCTTTTAATTTATTAGAAGCATGTCATGATTTTTTTAAAGAAAATGAGTCTATTGGGCATTTTCGATGACACTAATAATTAACATTTATCATTGGGTGAATTTTCTTAGCCATCGTTTTTATTTACATTTTGCGAATGACCTATTCAATCTTATTCATTTTCTACAATATTCATCTGTCAGGAATGATTTTTTTTTGCTTCTTTAAATTGAAAAATATGTAAAGTAACATTTCATTTTGGGGCTATTGCAAGCAGAGCCGTAGCTAAAAGAAAAACCTGGGGGAATCCAAATTTTCCCAACCCCACCAGCAAAATTCGAAAAAATGAAAGCCGAGGGATTAGTTGCTACTATAATATATTGATTTTCTTACTTAGCTATCCAAAGATTGGCTGAATACTTATGCCCGTTAGGGTATGCACAAACAAAAATAAATTTTGGTAATTATAAAAATAATAATGGGAATTATTCTACTTTGGACCAAGGTCCTTGTTCTTCCACCATATCCACTATGTATAGGAATATTCAATACAAATGAAAGGAAACAACACATATATAATATTGTGCTTATTGTTTTCTACTAATATTTTTTCTATCTTCACGGCCCGAAATTTTGCAACTATTCCGAGTAGAAAAAACAGCGAAAAGTCACTTCAAATTTTGTGGACTGTTCAGGAATGTTCTCTTACTTGGGAGAAATTGAACTTTTTTGAAGTTTTCAAACAACTCAGAATTTCAAAGTATGGGATCTCCAAGTTATGCATGTTGGGAAATCCCAACCTTCTCCTGGTTCTTTCCCTTTTCTTATAACCTCTCCCTTTCTTTTCTCTCATTTTATTTTTTTCATTTTTTTTCATTTTTTTTCCATTGTTTTTTTCTATCTTCACGGCCCAAAATTTACCAACTTTTTCCCGAGTCGAAAAAGCAGGGGGAGGCTTCCCCCATGGCGACGGCCCTGGTTACACACCTTAGCACCATCACTGATGACATCTGGTGAGTCGAAATAGCGCTGTCTGGTTTTGAATCACATTTCAATTAGCTAAGGCTTTAGCTGCCTTCTAACGGTTGTTATTAATATTTTTTATTTTTTTATTTTCAGCTTTTATTAATATTTCAATTTTTATTTGTTTGGTTGTTGCTTGTAAGTTATTTCTTTGTTATTTCAGTTTTTTGTTTAATAAAATTGTTATTTTCGATAATCTTTTTCATTTTTTTCAGGTTTGTCAAATCAATTTATATAATGGTGAAATGTCATAAGTGTCCGGCAATGGATGACGAGATTTCTGACGTTATCCCGAAGAAACTATAAAAAAATTGAGCTTTATACACTAACAAATTCTAGGTACTATTTTATACAACTTTACTACCTGTTACCTGTCCTAGTAATCATAACCCAAACGCTGATCGTTCTCACCACTACAGAGAACATGTTTGTGGAGATCCAATCGTGAGGTGTAGTTATTGAGAAAACAGAGAACATGCACAGACAAACTTTCAGCTGGCCTTCGTGGGCTCTTGATCTATTATGGAGTTTTAGGGTTTAAAAAAAATCCTAACGTTTCAAAGTCTCCATAAGATTTCATACAATTTTTATATACACTGAATCACCTAACCATATTTTGTATTTTCTCATCTAGTGATAGTTCTTATATTAAAAGGAACTAATAGAAACGAACGTAGAAGAACAATTTTCAATTTCAAAAACTACCCCTCAACGATTTGATCTCCACAAACTTTATTTGAAAAATATATCAAAACATGTTTCGCTAAGACATTAGCTTTTAAAAGTGATTTTTCAATTTCAATTGATATTTTTTCAAAATCATACATTGTGAAACGGTTGTTTCACGTTAGTTACTTTATAAATGCCATTTAGCCGTTTCATGAATTTGTCATATAGATCTAACTATTTTTGAAAAACATACTTTGTATGGTTGTCATAATACAATTCTAGGAAGTAACGTCAACACTTCATTATTTTCATTAATCGATTCATATTAAAAATATAACAGGATAGTGGCAACGGTAACCTGAATAAATACACGGAAAAATAGAAAGCGAGAGCACTTTCAGAGATGATTTTCACTGGAGATGTTTCGGAATTATACAGTTTGTGGAAGCCGAAGTAAGATTTATACTTAATTGCAAATGGTGAAACAAAAAAAAGTAAGGATAGCTATATTATTAAACTTAATCGGAGGCGGAGGAGAATATTTAATACTTTTGGAATGAAAAAATAAAACGGTTTTTGAACGACTTCGTAGTCCTAAATCAAAAGAACTTAATAAAAAATCAACACTAGTGGAGAGTTTTTTATTTTTGCTTTTGATTTATAGTTTGATATGTTGAAAAGGACACGTTACATGTTATTTAGTTTATGAACACTCCTGCTGAATGACGAGTGTTCTTAACGAAATAATTTTCAAGTTATTTCCGATAATGACCGTTATAAGGAAGCATAGTGATTTACAAACACGTCCGGAAAATACTGTTTTTTGGAATAGTAGACAGCATTCTACGACGAGCCGTAGGTAAAGTTTTCGTTTCACATTGACTGTTTTCATCTGGTCGACATATCCTTCAACAATATTGGTAGACTACCAGCCACCGTGACTCTTCAAATTTGTAATGTTCCACCATTATCAGCAAATAACGTCGCTGAAGTTTGACGTTATACTGTGTCTTTTGTAATTTATAGGATTGGATAAATTTGAAAACTCTACAATTCTCCATCTGAGATTATCAAAACTGTGGATACCAACAGGGTAAATCGAACGTTTCCCCTTTTTGTAATTCACAAGTAATCTATTATGTGTAGTATGGAACGGCCGTTAAGATAAATATTACCTATACAACATCAGGTTTTTTGCCTAATCACAACAAAAGTTTTCTCAATATGTTTTTTGAATCCGGTATTTTCCTTATTGTTTATAAATCAATTGGCATGTTCGTTAGTTTTTTCCGTCTATATATACGCACCAGCTAACCCAATAATTGTTTCTATCTGAAATGAAGCAAATTGACTTGATACTTTTATATTCTACAAGAGTTACATTTTGTTAAAATCACATTAGATACGTTTCAATATTTGCTTCCTTAATGAATTTGTTGATCTTCTCACTATTGAAGACTTATGATTTCTTTACTCTATAATCAATATTCTATCTTTCAAGAAATGGGATAACCTTTGGGAAACCGACTTACTTCACAATTTTCATTGCTGACATGGCACTTTTTAACAGAGTATAGGCTCCATAAGGTAGAGTATTTGACAGTTTCAGATTTTTGTGCCAAATGAACCAATGCAAATAGTTTTGCATTTCTTAACATTCATCCATTTCGAGAACAAATCACTACACTTTTCAAGGCAATGATTGTGATATAGCAGTAGCTGCTACACTGTAAATTTCGTAAGGCACATTTTCAGATTCACTTTCGCTGTAAACTTTCAAAAATCAAAATGTCAACTGATAGCTATCAGTCGTAATTTCGCTGATACGGTAATGATCAACTGCATTCATTGAAACCATACCTACCAAAGTTTTCATATTTACAATGACAACAATGATATGATTCTTCCCGGCCTAGTACGGGAAGTGCGTTATTTCCGGACTAGCTCACAAAAGCTTCCTTGAAGTGAAGTGAAAAATATAATAGTCTCACCTTTAAAAATGTAATCATTAATACTATATTATATTCACTATTACAAAGTTTCAGTGATAATGTCAAGTTATCTTCAGGTCAAAAATTCAAGTGTGGACAGAAATAGCCACAAAAAGTGATGCTGAAATAGTTAGTTCTACTCATTGATTATTTGGTCAAGTAGGTATATATCACGGGAGATACTTATTTCACTGAACAGGTTTGATGCGGAATGGTAAATAATTCCACTTTCGTGTTTTGGCTCTATAGGTGTCAGAAATATTCGAAGAAACTCAGGTAGTAAAATTTAGATCAGGGGATGTCTTATTTAGTCCAGCAACAGAGGGTACAATCGTATCGTTGACTCGCAGTTCATTAAAAAGAAGATTCAAAATACCAACCGAAAGGCAAGCTAGCATTTTTCAATATAAGCTGATTTTAGCAACTTTTTTGTAAAACATATCTAGAAAGTCTAACGAATAATCTCAGATCCTATAACGAGTATAAGAGTAAAACAAATTTTTCTCGTCTTATACCGGGAAACCCAACTCAGGGACAATTTGTATTTCATCAGTTCGGACTTCCATTGTTTAATATAATATAAATTGATTTGAAAACCCTGAAAAAAAAACAATAAAAAAAATTATAAGATTAACCGAAATTAACAATTTTATTAAAGAAAAAACTGAAATTACAAAGAATTAACATACAAGCAACAACCAAACAATTAAAAATTGAAATGTTAATAAAAGCCGAAAAAAATAAAAAGTAAATATTATTATTAACAAAAAATGAAAAATAAAAAGATTTCAAACCAAGTTATGTCACGACGTTTCGATTATTAGTATCCATAATCGTCTTCGTATGATAACTGGACTTATTCCTCCGATATGTGACTATTTATAGGTCGCTCGAGTGCTTTCACCTATCCCCTCTTCACTTTTTCCGCTTCATTTGTTATATTATATTAGACAATGGAAGTCCGAACTGATGAAATACACCACGAAACATTGTCAACCACCTTTTTAACAAATCAGGGACAATTTATTTTTCAATAGATGAATAGGACAGGTAAAAACTCAGGTAAATGTACAGATGTTAAAAAATAGATTTGAAAAATAATTTTGGTGAAAACAATTTTTTTAAATATAAATGTTTATTACTTCTCAATAAATTAATAAAAAAATGACATCCGGAGATTATTCCTCAGACTTTGTGTAGATATGATATCTTCGTAGTCCTTACTTCGTATTCGAATCTAATGTTGATATATGATATGATATGAATGATGTGAATGACATTATGTAAAAATGATTAAATTTGAAAGTAAACTTTTTCAGAATTAAGTAATTAGGTTTCACCTATTAACTGGTTCCGTCATTGACTAAATGATGGGTAGAACTTACCTGAAAAACTGAAAAAATTTTTGTTTGGAAATGATATTAATTGAAACAATATGAGAACAAACTCAATAATTTTATATCAGTTCACCATCATAATTGATTCATTTAATATGAATGATTTCAAGAATAGAGCTATACTTGGTATATAAACCTTCTATGGTTTGGATGTTAGGAAATTGATCGATTAGGAAGCTTTTGAACGTTATGTAACTTGAACTTGAATATTTTGAACAACATGAAACTGTAAAAAATATTACAAATTGTAATATATGATATTTACACTTACGTGCCCCAATTTGTCTTCTTTCCGCCTTTTGATTGTATCGATATCGGCTGGAGATCTCGATCTGTATTTATCTCTATCTCCGGGGGAAACGGAGTTCTGAAAAAAAATCATAAAATGAAAATACAAATAGTAAATCCACCACAGACTGATCATAGCACGTCACCGTGCTATAATTAAACTCGTCAAAATGCAAATGAAAATTATATATTACACATATTTTTCCCCATCTGAAATAAAGTCTGATATATATTTTCAAGCGTTTACTCATCATGAAGCGTTTACTACTCATGAAGAAAGTGAAACAAATTGTTATACAGGGATTATTAACGATATGTGGGAGGACGATTAGACGCTTTATTCAGGATAGGAAAATAATGTTTCGAATAAAGCTATTTGACAAGAATAACTATCAATGTACATGGTGTTTAATAAACGTGTAATTCATCAAAGGTGTGTTTCTTTCAATGAAACACCATATAAGTTTCAACTTTATGTATTTCCTTGAAAAGAGTTGTTTGGGGTATATACCGGGTGGTTCGTAAATTGTGGCGGGATTTATGTCAGAAAATGGCTCCATTCGAAATTAGATATCTTTTACCCGATTGAATGAAATAATAAAAACAGACAAATATTCTTTATTTTTTTTCCTATTCATAATTTTACCGTGTAGCGCTTTTTCCATACATTGGTAATCAATACTGGATAAGTATAGGATAATTTCTCATTCTTTTTAAACAGTGAATAAGGCTACACTGTAGGTTTACAAAAAATATGAGGTTTGACTACTTCACATCTATCTTGAGAGAAGCATGAAAGTCATTGAATTAAAGCAATTATATTCGTAATTTTTATCAAATTCTTGAAAATAGGAAATGAATCTAAATATACTTTTATATTATCAGATGTCCAATTAAAAAAAATCATTCTTATAGAGTACTGTCTCTACGGGACCTTCGAGATACCGGACGACTTCTCGTTAATAGCATTGCCTTTTCACGGCAATGCGGGGCTCTGCCGTGATTGACCTTCTTTCCCTAGCCACTCGTGGGACTTTTATGGACAGAGTAAACTGACCTCCCCGTAAACTTAGATCAAGATGGAGTCAACAGATGAGATGGATGTCGAGTTTACGACTCCAACAGTCCTCCCAGTAAATTTAATTCAGGAGAGAGTCTACAGAGGAGATGGATGTCGAGTTTACGACTCCAACTGACCTCCCTGTGAATTTAGTTCGGGAGCGAGTCTACAGAGGATATGTATGTCGAGTTTACAACTCCAGGTGACCTCCCTATAAATTTAGTTCAGGAGCGAGTCTACAGAGGAGATGGATGTCGAGTTTACGACTCCAACGGACCTCCCTGTAAATTAAGTTCAAGAGCAAGTCTACATAGGGGACGGATGTCGAGTTCATCATGGCAATTGACCTCCCTGTAAATTTAGTGTAGGAGCGAGAGCTTCTCAACTCCCAACTCCTGATCCACCAACTGAACCTTAAAAAAAAGGTTTGGTGGTGCAGACAGGAAACGACTGAGTCGTCTCCTCAAAAGCGGGGCACTTTATAAAACCGCCTTGCACTAAATTCTTGAGCGGCGTACACAGAATCTGTCTCACGTGAAGGAACAAACCCCCAATGAGCAGGTTAGCAAACGTTTGCGCTCAAGTGATGATTCACCAAAACTAGAGGCGAAAAAGCCCTGCACGGCTAAATCTAAAGCATGTCAGGTGTAGCTGACGTGCAAAAACCCTCATACGGAAAGGTTGTCGGGGGTATCATGGTGGGAATCTTGCAACTTGACTATCCGACTATCTCATTAACAGAGCATATAATTTGTGCCTGCCCCGCTGGGTACCAAATCAGGCCTTTAGAGTTCGGCAGGGCCGTACTTTTACCATCTCACCTGAAAGACCAATCACCATACAAACTAATCGTCTTCGTTAAGACGCTGGGTTTATTTGGCCGAGTGTGAAAAGGTGTGAGCCACAATAAACCCTTGCGGCTTGCACTGGAGTGTCGAATAGACCCACTCACTTTAGACTTAGCACAACCTAAGATATAATGTATGAAATTATTAATCATTAAGTAGGTAGTAGGTAGTAGGAGTAGGTAGTCATTACAAGTACATTCGTAAACTGCTTTTCTAAAAAGAAGTTTCAGGAAGAAGTGTAAAGAATAAATGTGAACAAAGTGTGGAAGCAACACAGAAAATTAGCGATGATGTGAACTGTTCAGAATATTCACTTAAGTGGAAAAAATTACAATTGATAAATTTGTGGAAATACATTAAGGAATGTGTTTACTGCGAGAAACCAACGACAATAGAAAAATAAGATGAGCGATTCACTCTATAACAAGATAATTATTGATTAGAATTTGAAAAAAAATAAATTAATGTATGTTAAACCCAAAACTCAAAATGGAAGATTATTCAAACATCTTTTTTGAGTTTTTGCTTTTCAAAATTGCTTAACTTTATTTTTTCAGCATTCAATAATAAATCGTTATTGCTTTGGTTTAACAACTTTAGATACACTAACGATAGATATGACGTAGTCAAACCCCATATTTTTTTAAATCTCATTACTATGAATAATTTCGGTATGACCTGGCTTACATGAATAACAAGCCTGAAAAAAAATGTTCCCTAGTTTTGGTTACTTCTGAACGGAAAAGTGCCATTCGGTAAATTTATGAATAGAAGATTAAAATATACTTTCTCAAAATATATGGATGTTTTTTTATTCCATTCAATCGAGTGAGAGACATTTGGTGTTTGTTGATTGAAATCATTTTCTGACATAAATTCCACCATGAATTCCGAACCACCTGGAATGAACTCAAATAACTTCAAATTTTTAAAGCAACTATTCTCAAAGAAATGATTCGTGTTGAAATATATATAGTGTTTCATTTCAAAAAGCACAATATTGATGAGTTACACCTTTATTGTAACACAGCTTTTAACACTCTGCAACTTTAATTCGATTCAAATATCAAAAGTGCTATTATCCATCTACACGTCGTTGATGTACCCTGTATATAATATATTAATATGTAGTAGTAAGGCGCAAAAATGTCCTCATTAGCTATATAACGGGAGGTAATTGCATTCAGGTAAATTAAATTCACTTTCTTGAAAAGTTAATGTACCTACCAACGATGTCAAGATAGATACCGTTGGTGAAGTGTAAGATAACGAATCACTATTTAAGATTTGTCCAACAGGACATCCGTGAAGCCACGGGTTACATACCTTTGTTGGTTAGACAAATAGTGGAGAAGGTGACAGAAACTTAAGAAATCATCATTTAAATACTGAAAAATGTCAAAAGTAATATAATATCACCAACTAACCACGACATTCTAATTTTAAAGTAAGTTTGTTTTGATTATTTTTAATAAAGAAAAATACTTCTTGTGATTTTATTTTTTAAATTCTTTCCTCTGTCTAAATCTATGCCAACTTTGATGTAATTAAACTTGAGAAAATGAGACTTTCACATATTAAACAAAAACTTTTCATTTATTTGGATAATCATCTTCTTAGTTCCACTTTTTATGTTTATGTCAGTAAGTACTCTCGAATGAGATTTTTTTGCCTTCCCAACAAAATTGGAATAGGAGTTTTACCGAATCTTCTTCACATGGAGAATAGAGTTTTCTAAACTTTGTTATTGTCCCGCCCACTATATACGCGTTCGTTAGAATACGGTGACAGCGACACAAAGAAAGAGAATTCTCAAATCTCTTTCTAGATTTGACAGGTTGTGCACGTGGAAAACATCATCTTCGAAGAATTTTATTGAATGAAACATCTCTGAAGTTGTGGGAATAGCGAAATCAAAAGCAGCATCTATATAGAAATTGCTCTTCTTGGATGTCTTTCCTTCTTGAAAATGAATCATCCTGTTTAATTTCTATTTCCAGTTATTTGGTCTTGAAGATTTGATACGAAGGCATCATTCTTTCTTTGCTTCTTTGTCACTAATTGGTCAGAATCGAATTTTTTATGATTGTGAACCGCTAATAAAAAACTTATGGTGAATTACAATTATAACACATTAGAAAAATAAAACGCAATAACAGAAATACGTTTTATCATGAACTCACCAGTCTTTCTTCGGCATTCGTGCTACCAGGTCGCTTCAGATCCTGGGGATCCCTGGCATGTAGGTCGGCGGGTTTAAGGAGAGGATGTGCGCCACCAGCTACTGCAGGATGGGCGTTTCCTGGAGCCCCCGGTACACCTCCAGCCAAACCGGCGCCAAAGCCCAGCAGTCCAGCAGCGGGGCCCATGCCTGGTAAACCAGGATGAGGGCCCATTGGCATACCCGGTCCATGAGCACCATGAGGAAGTTGCTGGGCGTGAATTTGCTGCTGAATTAATAATTAACCAATAATCTATCAGCGAGAGTCAATAACTTTATCTTTGATGAGAATTAATTAAATTCGAACTTCAATTATTTCGAGAATATTGGAGACTGGAATGTTATTATACGTATACTAAGCAACTAGACGACAGAATCAAGTATATAATAATGAATATATTTCGCTAAGAAAAGTAAATTTTATTTTGAATTTCTATGATTTTTACATCTGTTTAAAAAAATCTGTTTTTTCCGTTAATCAGCTGATGTCGCCCCCATACGAACGAGAACTCTCAGAAGTTGAGAAACTTGTGCGAGCTAAGGACTAACGAGGTCTTACCTTTTAACGTGTGATTCCTAACACTATACTAACACTCGACATAGTTTTCACTCACCGTTTTGTAGTCAACAGGAGATGATGACAACTGATGATTATTTTCAAACAGATTCTCTTT
>WOGN01013115.1:0-16791 GCA_015342105.1 Leptinotarsa texana
CTTTGTGTTTGGTGCTTCTGTGCGGTGAACAGTCCTTTAGTTTTTTGTGCTTCGCCTGTGACCCACCGTTTTAAGTGCATGGACCATTGAATGACTCTTACACAATGTATCTTACTGGGATTTTCTCACTTTTTAGACATATTCCCTAACCGAATGTGGATTGAGCCGTCCCAGGCTCACTTTATTGTGGCCACGTTCGGCTCTAAAGTATCAAATTTGTTACCCACTGGCCGGAGAGTCTTAATAGCTGAGGCCAATACATGAAAAGAAGAAGAAGTAGAAAAACTTCAAACAGTGATTTCGCTGGTGGTGATTTCAATGATTTCATGGTCAATAAAATATAATCTGTTCATCATTGTGAATTTTAGATAGAAGTACTGATTGCGGTATCTTGTATAAAGACTGTATTTATGGTTTCCGTTTAAATATAGCGTATTTTTCCACAAAATGATAATATTAAAAATCATTATCAATTACAATATTTTATGTAAATTCTTTGAAAAGTAAGTTCTCCATAAACTCAAATGGATTTTTCATTAGTAACAATTCATTTTGAAAGCTAAATATCGAATTGTATGCATTTTTCAATGTGAAACTATTATGTGCCATTAGAGAATGGAATATTTAACACTAACATGCCGAATTACTAAGATAGGGCATCTGAGATGAACTAGGTCGCCTGGTATATCCGGAGGAGATTAAAATAATACGTCTCATAATGTATTAGGAGTCACTCCTTGAAAGGTAAGACCTCGTTAGTCTTTAGCACGTTTCGTAGGGGAGTGACAGCTGGTTAATGGAAAAACATATTCTAAACATAAACAACATTCATGCTTCCTTTTCCCACTGCTACTTAGTTTGGATTTTGAAATAGAAATGTCCACCTATATACAGTAACATCCCCAAAGTATGCGCCATATGAGAAACTCATTTATTAGAGGTTCTTCGACAAAAAGTTATTTCTGATAAAAGTTTGTGCATTTCATGAAACTAAACATGCATCAGCAAAATACAATAAAATATATGTAACATACGAGGAGCCTTCAAATATTTGATTTTGAGACAAAACTAAAGTACTCCTACTTTAAAAAATCTCGAGGCCAGTCGAAATGTAACTGAGGTCGCCTACCATATCTTCTTCTATGTTTTGACGCCTGAAATGTGACAAAAATTATTTAATTGTTTTATTTTTCAAATTACGTATTGATCTAGTCATTTGAGCTCAAATTAGTTAAGAATCTCGGAATTCGAGATTCCCTATTATATGTAGGTTTCGAGACAACTTTTAGAGTGTCAATATACAAGTATTTACAGACTTACAGCTGGGTATCTCGAATTCCGTGGTGAACTTACTATAATGACTGGACCATATCAATAACATGGAATATTTTTTTTAAGTGAAATGCTGTTTATTTGATGAATCGGTATATTTCTTAAATTCTGAGGTACTTTACATGTATACAAAATTTGATTGAAATCCTTTATTGTTTTATTGCTCTCAGTTTAATGAGGTTATTTTAGAAAATTTACCACCATTGATTTGGTATATATATATAGCATGTCATCCAAAATAACTTCATTATCAGTGCAGAAGTGAGGGTGTATTGTGTTTGTTCTTTAACATAGAAAAAAGTTTTGAAAGCTGAATTTGGTCGACAATTATTGACAAAATGGATCGTGAGTACCTGAAAATTAGTGATATGTTGAAAACAAATCGATCACTTGACTATTCAAGGATTGCGGAAGCAAAAAGAGCACCGATTACGACAAAGCAACATACAATCCAAGATATATTCGGTGACATATCTGAGGACGAGAAAGAAAAAATCGCGAAAACAGAAGAAACATCAGCCTTAACTGGCCAAAAATCCAGTACAAGTCAGCAACATACAATCCAAGATTTATTCGGTGACATATCTGAGGACGAGAATGAAGAAAACACGAAAACAATAGAAATATCAGCCTTAACTGGCCAGAAGTCCAGTACAAGTCAGGAATTATACAGCGATATATCTGAAGATGAGAATGGAGAACTTTCAGACTCACCAGAAGAATCAGGCACAAGGAAGCAGTCTTTAACCCTTACGTCTTCCAGCAATATTTCAGATTGCGTCGACAAGGAAATTCTAGATCTATGTAGCGAAATTGGAGGTTATTCGTCAAATATCGTAAGAAAATATTTCAATTGACGACGAATTTTCTAGAGGCATCGACAGTACGAATTTTGTAAAAGAAACAGCAGCTTTGAAGGAAATATCAAATTCTGCGAATTACAATCGGATGACCAAATCGAAAATCGATGCACTTCGACCTCCTTTAGGAATTGACGATATAACATTGTCACGAGGCAGGAGTTTCTGCCGAAAGTCATCGATAGTACCGAGTACCTCTCTCGAACCTTACTGCAGAAAGAATAGTCGTACTAGACCAAACGATTGGACGAAAAAGACAGGGAATATCAAAGCTTCGGGAATAATAGTTTCGGCATCATTGACAATGCCAAAGCAATTGGTTAATCCCATAGAGATTCACGTTTCCTCCTCTGTCAATCCTAAACGGAGGATATCAAACGTTAAAACGACTCACAATTTCATAGTGAACAATGCCAACGAGCAGGCAATCAGCATGAGAATGAGGATACAGAACGAAGCACAGAAAACAAAAACGGCAAAAAAGAGAAAGAAAAGGAATCGTAAGAAATCTGTCTCAATACTTGTAACGGATATCCAATCTAACACATCCAGTGATGTTAGGGTTCTCCCACAGTTTTGTTCAGAAAAGGAGATATCAATGTCGGCTGAAAATAGGCAGCATGATATAGAAGGCATAGAAATTGGCAGTTCAGGGGGAGACGATGAAATCCTTCGAATCCAGAATCCAAAAAGGAAAAGGGAGGATCTCGATTTCGACGAGGTGCAGCCTAAAACACGGTTCAAATTAATTCTCACGAAACTACGAGCGTTTGACAGCGATGAACCGCAGTGGTCATCGAGACTAATCGAAATGTAGCTGATGTTGCCTACCATTTCTTGTCCAATATTTTGCGGCGGAAAATTTCTTGAAATTTGACAAAATCAATGTAATTGTTTAAATGTTTAAATTATGTTTCAATAATATGAAATGAAACCTTCAAGACAAGCTCTGCTTATTTGATGATTCGATACATCTTTCATTCTCTGAAATACTTTTTCATTGAAATTAATTGAATATTTAGATCGCCTACAGATACTTCTCCAACATTTTTGCGAAAGAAAATTTTATGGGAAGTGACAAAGCACTTTTGTTGTTTTCTATTTTTTTGTTATTGGAGAGGCTGGTTTTCCGCGACGCGATACCAATCAACCATTCTTCAGATATATTATTAATGTCTATTATTATATTCATTTTGTGAATTTCTAGTTTCTAGTGTCTCTTTTTACTGATACCGGTAAATCTGAGAAGGGTAAGGTGAATATCCTGCAAGACGTGCAGAGATCAGAGCTACCAGAGAATATCGTGGACTTCCTAACGGAATTCCATGTAGAACCACCACTCAGCTTCCTTCCTGAAGAAGCTGTGATGGTGACGACTCCAAGACCTGGATGTAGCAGAATGGAGGATGTTCGTTTAACCACTCCCTCTTCTGAAATGAGCAGCACCAGCAAAGATGCGGAGAAGGGCTCGAAGAGTGCCAGCAAGAAAGTGGCAGCGAGCAATAGTGATGATGAGTTTGCTGCCCCCCAACCGACTAGAAAGATGGTGTCGAAGCCGGTGGAGCCGAAGGTGAAACCAAAGCAGTCGGAGCTGCAGAAATATATAAAAATATGGGATGAGAGGAATCCTTATCGGCAGCCGCCGATGACCTCGACCCTGTGGCGAGCCCCTTCTACGTTGGATACCACCGTTTCAAAGTTCAAGACGGTCAAGAAGAAAAAACAGCCACCGACGGCGTCGCTGATACCATCTACTGCATTGAACATTGAGCCAACCACCACCACGACATCTTTAGAGACCAAAACCGGGCCGCATAACCCACCAAAAGCCGAATCCATAGTACCTCCGCCACCGATGCCTGTGCCAACTGTTCAGGGGGCAACTTCCGGCCCACCCTTTGGCAGCTAGGTGGAGTTACCGACACCGCAGAGGAGCTGCAACTTAGTCGACGACGTGCTCGAACTCGGCAGAATATACCGAGAGAGGAAGACAAAGCTACTGGTGATCTGGGGCAGCGACGAGAGATTGGCAGAGATTGCCACAAGCAAGCAACGATTTGTGATTCGACAGGAACAACTAGTCGAACGGAAAAGGCGTTTGCTGGCTGAACTGGCAGAGGTGGAAACCAACATTGAAAGGGGAAGTCAAGAAATCGTCGGAGTCAAAGAGGAGTACCGTGTTGAGGGTGATTCAACGAATCGGTACCGGCTCGAAGTCGCCCACATTAGCGACTGTGTGGAAGATCTCCAGAAGCGGATCAAGAAGTGAGTTGACGACATAATCAACATTCCTTTTCAATTCGAAGACGATGACTTCATACAACTTCGATCATTGTAATTATTCTTGTGAAATTGAAAATAAATGAGATAATCCCATTACAAGGTTTCACCCCCTACTTATTTCATGTTTGAATCGACAAAATATCGATCCTATGAAAAAATTGACTGGGTCAAAATTGTAGGAAATTAAATTTTATACAACTCTGTTCGTCACCAAATTTCTCGTGAAGTCAAAAATAAACGTGATGATAAAACGACAAAATTTCACCCCCACCTTTTCTCGAAAAATATCGATTTCATGAAAAAAATTATGGGTATCAAATTTGTTGAGATTTCAATTTTATACAACTTTTGTCATAACAATTTTTCATATGAATTCGAAAATAGACACGTTATTTAATAAAAATGTATATTTTTAGTCGTAATCCGGTTTCATATACTACTGAAACACGACACTGTGAGGAGAAAAGCGAAAGTTAAGTTAAAGCTGCGATTTTTTCAGAATTCAACTCGATGCGCTCTCATGTACTGAATGACGACGTTCACGATCACAACTCGTCTTTTATATGATTCGGTTGTGGTCGTGGCAGCGCCCCACACTACTCTCATTGTGACGTGGTTCAAGGGTGTGACATAGGTGAAGGTCATTCAAGGTCGAATTCAAAACACTTCTTCAAAGTCACCTTGTCGACATCATGTGACGTAGAAGTCATTTCAAAGTCAAAATAATCACATGAATCAATGAAGGTCGTTAAAAAATTGGAAGTTAATGAAGGTCATTCAAGGTTGAATCTAAAACATTACCACAAAGTTGCCTTGTCCTTGTTACTTTGTGACGTATTTCAAGGTTGTAACGTAGATCAAGGTCATTCAAGGTCGAAGCCAACTCGATGCATCGACCACAGGCGTGGTCTACCAGTGGTCGTCGAAACTTCATGGAATGCAGACGTTTACACTCTTTGTCACGATGGGTACCGTCCAAACTGGTGAGGAAGGAGCGCTCATCAGTCGGTGGATCTTCGTGGACAAAAACTGGTACAGAGTACACATAAAGAACAATATCAAATCCTCAAAGTTGAATTACATGTTCAAGGTCATGTTTCATGAACATAACTGAAGGACGTAAACGTAAACACACACACACAGAATCTCATATGAAAAAAATTCTGAATGATCCAAGCACCAGACACTTCAAGATCACATCGTCTTGATGGTACTAAACTAACAAAAAAGCAATTAATACGTCATGGTGGTGGGCGAGGCCCAGAAACGGCAGAATACTTCTATTCATGGTCGACTTTTCTGGTCGTTTAGTAAAAAAAATCATTGGGAATTTTCCACTAATTTTTCCTAAGTGTTCGTACAATTGTCAGCTGATGATTTTTTAGTAAATTATTGGCTGCTTCAACAGAAGTGAATCAATTATCCAATGTAACGTTTTGACAATGGTAAACAAAGCAAACAGATCAGATGAAACTCCTTCGAACAACCGAGTCAATCATTCAACTTCTTTTTCGGCCAGAATACTGTAAGAAATATAGATTTTTTTGAATGAAATTGAAGCCTTGATTACAAAAATAGGGATGAAATTATTTCAGATGTATCAAAAAATACTTTCATAAAGGTTTTGCTTACGCGTCGGGTCTGCAAGACCAAAATCTGCTCTTTTAAATCATTGTTCTTTTATATACTGCGTTGAAACTATTGTAGTACATGCATCGTGGGCTAGCTCGAAGGTACTGAGGCTCATAGCACCGTACGCGCTTTTATGTAAAAATGCCACAAGCAATTATGATTGCTTGGGCCTAATAGACCCGATGCGTCTACTACAAGGTTAAATTGTTATTAATCCGGTCATATTAGACAGAAAATAAGAGTGAAGCTACATTAATTTACAACAAGCTGCAAATGCGTGTAGTTGTTCAAAACATAGTTAAAAATAAGATTTTAAAATTCTGAATGATTGTGATGCCTGAAAAAGAAAGTATTCGAAGTTAAAAGTCAAAAATCTCGAAAAAAATTGGTTTTTCGTGATTTTCAGAAAAACGGTGAGCTTTATCATAACTTCAGATGAAAATTATAGATCATAAAATTCTCTACAAAAAAATGCATCTAACTTTTTTCTCGTGGAGCCACCATTTCTGAGATACGACAAGTCAAAAAGTTGTAAAAGTTGTAATCGTCATTATATGCATAAGTATGCCACGTACATAGATCTCTGACTTTCATTTTCACCATTCATTTATCAACCAGCTAGTAATTATAATACCGTATACACGACTATACTTTGTGCCTTACAGAATGCAAAACGGTATGACCACACTGTATGTTTCGTGACTTTCGACGAACCCTTGTATGCAAAAACTCGAGAAATTGTATCAGCTGCACCTGACGGTTCTGAAGTATCAAAATTCATCATTAGACTCGGAGGATTTCATCTTCTCATGTCCTTTCTTGGATTAATTGTTCATATTATGCAAGGAAGCGGCATGAAAGAAGTACTTGCAGAGATCTATGCTCTAAAGTCATTAGAAAAAATGCTGAATGGTCATGCTTATGCAAGTGCTATTCGAGCTCATACTTTACTTCAGCTAGCTTTAGCAATTATAATAGTGAAAGGAGTTGATCTTAATGGCATCATGGAAGAAGATCTAATAATTCATATTGACTATATATTAGATAACACTCTTTCATACAATGATATTGAAAATGATGATGAAATATCCGGAGCTTTATTTAATAAATTTAATGAAAAGCTCATAGAATATGAGGAGCGAGGACCAACTGCAAAACTTTGGATTCAATATTTTCAAATGGTTTTAGTAGCTATAGAATTTTTGAAAGCTAAGCGTATGGGGGATTGGAAAGCACATTTAAAGTGCGTTAAGAAAAGCTTCCTTATTTTCACGCGTCTGGACATTTTCTTTATGCTGAGTCTGTACACATTTACTTGCAGAATATGCAACAATTACAAAAATCAATATATACCGGAGTGTACGAGAATTTTGTGAAGGTTTTTTCACTGTCAGACGGTCAGACAAATTGAGTTGTATAACTTCAACAGATATGGTTATCGAGCAGTCTATGATGAAAACTATGAAGACCGATGGTGGTATTGCTCGAGGGAGAAGTACTAAAGAGAGTGTTATAAGTAAATGGGTTTATAGTATACATGCAATGAATACAGTTTGTGAAAAATTAGGAGATCTCGCTAATGTTAGGATGGATACGACCGAGCAGCATGTTGATACGGGTGACTCAATAAAAAAAGATGCTAAAGACATCCGAAAACTGTTAGAGTGGTTCTCAATATATGACCCTTCCCCAAAGGTAAACAAAATTATATCTATTGCAATTGGTGTCGATGGTGGTGATAAAATAAACTGTTATAAAGCTCGTGAAGTTGGACTTGCCTCTATGGCGAAAATAACAGGACTAACATTCAATGATATTAAATTAAAACGCGGAAACAAAGTTGTTTCTCTTTCAGCGATGAGTTAAGAGAGCTTAACTGAGCTTGAGAGAAGTTTTGATAAGAAAAATATACTGAATTTTATAATGCGGTAAAAAGAGAGAATTGAAATACATTTCTGAATATGGAAGATCTGAATGAAGCATTTCTTTATTTTTATCGATAGTTTTTATATAATTTTGATTTATGTTTTCCCAATGGCACTTACTACCATGAAAATAAATGCAAAAAATGGGTTGAGGAACCTGTAATTCATTCTAGTTCCAACTTGAAGGAACTTTTCCTACTGGAAAAAATATCCTCATTTGACAGATATATGCATTAATGTTGAACGTAAGCATTCGTCTCTACTGATTGAAAAGGGGGAAAAGCTATTTTATTACAATTACTATTTTCTAGAGAATTTGTAATCATGTAATCTGGCTCATTCTCAAAACTTTTGGTTTCTTTAACTCTGAAAGAGATACATTTTTGGTATAATTCTCAACAATGAAAACTAAATTTGAGGTATTTTAATTATACATTTTTTACAGAAGGAACAATAAGAAATTCAGTGAATCTACCTGTGAGAAAGAAGTGGCAGATGTCGGTGAACTTCAGAAAGAGGTTCCTTGTCTGAATATTCGAGTTAATGATCTCGAAATTCAAATAGGTGGATTCGAGTGGGAGAAACAAAATTTGAAAGCAAATCTGAGCATACTAAAAGCATGCAATGAAAACCTCCAGAAATTCAAAGAATGTAGCGAAAAACAAGATTTGGAAAAACAAATACGAGAATTGAAAAAATAAAATTGATTCATGTGATGTCCCCCATTCCAGGATGATGACCCAAGAAAATCACTGCTTGAAGGCAATCATAGAAGAAATGAGGGAGTCAAATAATATTCTAAAAGAACATACTGAACTCTTGACGAAGCGTTTGCATTGTTTGGAACAGAAAAAGAATAAACCACAAACTGGAACTTGGGCCCGGTTTTTTTAATAACATTTTATTTACGTAAAATGTACAATTTTTTACATTTAATTTAATCGCCAAAAGTAGTACAATAATTGTACTTAACTATTATCACACTATGAGAATTTATCAAAAAAATGAATTTTATAAGAAAAATCAACAATATTATCATTTTGTATCATATTTCGTTTATTAAATGGAAAAAGACACTTTAGTCTCATTTTATTAATACGACCGGTTTCGAGTTTAACCTCATTATCGAGTATAAAGATAAAATGTGACATTTGAAAATTCGATTATATCGGCAATTTTCAGGTAAGATACAAGGACAAGTAGTTGAACGAACCAGGGTGACAATTATAAAATTGCAAATCCTAATTCACCTTTTGTGACATCTCCTACAAAATATTTTAGATATTCAACCAGGCAGGTCTGCATTAGGTATATATTTTCATATCTAGTTGAAATAATGTTTTGAGAAATGCTCACCTGTAAATGTATTAAGTAATGAGAATTTGTTGAATGCCAGATGATTTCTTTGCATTAATTATCTCTTGCTTTGTAAATCCAAAAGGAAATCCTAGTTCTACTGCTTTGAAACTAGCATCTTTTGCAAGCTGGTAGCGTTCAGGTAATGGACTTTCAGTAAAAAGAAATGCCAAATTTGCACTAAATCTGGGCATATTTTCAGATGTTATTGAAATGCCTTCAATTTAAAAAATATGAATTGATATATGTTGAAACCTTATCACATATGTAACAGGACAAAAGGTTAGATAACATAAAAATCAACTATTAAATGAAAAATTAAATATATACCAAAGTGAGTAAATATTATATATGGCTGTACATTTGGAGACCTGTGATGATAATACTATCATATACTGTGAAAATAGTATCAGTATATTTACTAGCACCAATTGTTTGACAAATTTTGATGGGCAGAGGAACATAGCAGTAAAAAAAGTCGTAAGCTGCAGCATTCGAGATGTCTATCGTAACTCTGGAGGGACCTTGAACAGTCAAAAGCAGCCGCACACTTATGACATAGTATTCCTATAGTAACGAAATACTGTCACAGAATACTAAGCTATACTATTCTGTGATGCTGCTGTTGATACTTGGAAAATTTTGCGTGAGTTCACTCTCAATAGTTAATTTAGCTGTGTAACTATTATGATCTAGAACTGTGTCCTAGAATTATCAGAACTGCGAACCGGAATACGCCTAAACACAGTAGAAAGGACCATCTTTCTACTGGGGGGGCTAGTATTTCAACGAGACAGAATAAACAATTATCTGTGTAGGCCACAACGCACAGAATATTTTATCTTGGAAATGCTAAAGGCGAGTTCTTAAATCAAAAAGAACATTTCTGTTGGCATGGAGCAATATAAATGCATCTTATGCATCGGCTTTTCAACTCCCCACCAATGAATGCAGTATAAAAGCGCTTTTTAAAATCAGTTGAACGGTACATTTATGTATGTCATATGTCAAATACTAAATATTTATGATGGTTCACCTGATACGGATGGTAAAAGTAAGAACTTTTTTCAGCTGTGTTTTTCGTACAAATACAATTTCAGAATAACTATTCCCGTCGTTTCTATACTGTTTCCCTGATTCTCATTCGACGGAATTTTCGGAATGGAGTAGTGAGGAAATGTGAAGAAAGTATTATTGTCGATATGCATGTCAAAATTGTAAATACTCTCATGTTATTTCTTGGCGTTTCTTTGGTTTACGTTTTGTTGATTCTGGTTATTTTACCGATCCGTGTGGGATATACAAAAATATCACATTTCTTTTATTCCAATGTCACGAGAAGTCAAATATGTCCAGTGTGAATAAGGTTAGGTAGCTTATAATACGTACAAGAGTACTTTTCCTGTGTATGGAGTTCGAGACTATAAAATACACATTCCGTGCACATATAAAATCTCGTTTCATTGGTGTTAGAAAGATTACAAACTCTCTCACCTTCTGTTGGAAATATATTTTCATTACTTGACAATTAGGTATATTTAAAAGAATCCAAATAATGTTTTGTGTAGAAATTGAGAAAAGGAAGATAAGAGAAACAAGGAAAAAAATCTATATCATGTAATCTCCAAAAATAACGTATGCAACTAAAATTGCAATTTCAATAAGAATATAACACTCAGAACATGATAAAATGAAACAATAAAAAAACAAAAGTCTGTGGACTTACTTGAATACAAAGCTGAACAAATCAAATTAATATCACATAAAAATTATTCACAATGCATATACTTGATGAAAATACATAACGTATTCAAGAAACAATTTATTTTGAGATATTCACTACATAATTTCACAAAAACGCAACACGTGTTTCGCTATACAATCGCTTTTTTAGGCGTGTCTATACTAGTATAGACGTAGTAATTACGTGTTGCGTTTTTGCAAAACTATGCAGTGAAAATCAGCTTTTCTTGAAAAGTTACAATTTCAAAAATAAAAATATGTTCATACTCAACTGATAGTTCTCTCAGTTAAAATAATCGCCAATATAATGAGCTGAATTTTGAACTAAACCCAACACCTCTGCATGCTTAATTCAACGATATGGTCAATCAACAATGTTACTAAAAGGTATAATACAATATGGCCCACAAAATGAAACATATTGAAAAAACATAATAATTACGTGAAGTATAAACATTTAATTTGAGACTTCAACGTCATTAGGCGTTCTCGATTGGAGTTTGGTCTCATTAGCGGTTGATAAAAAACTGATAGCATTTGTATAATGATTGTGTTACTGAGTACAGTTGGTGGCTCAATAATAATTATCGCTAAATGTGCCAGAAACACAACCGCTTTACAAATGGCTTTACTCCAACCGGTGATGATACCAAATGCCAATGGAGAACGCTTATTGATAGGGTATTCTGAATTTTAAGAACCTAATTCCATGCAATCGGTCGTCAATTGGAATATAGTTAGTTATATCGCAAATCAAACTATGCTTTTTTAATCAAGGAATACACATTTTTTTCAGTAAACTAGTTATTTCTCACTACAAATCATCCAACAACATATCATGGGTGAGGCAGATTTTGTCGATTCTCTAAATACTAGTACCTATATTATAAAGACATATAGTAATGACATAAAGATTAATTTTGAATATCGGTCATCCTTTCGACGCGTATAATCGCAGACAGAACAATTGCTGACGCTTGGCAACCTTGATACTTGTTGACTGTTCATTTTGAAACAAAAAATAACGAATTTTTGATAGAGTGTAAAGTGCATGTATAAAACCTTGTTTTAATAGGTAAGAGCAATTTCATTCAACTAAATAAAATATATTCTCAGAAAGTATTGGGTGCCAGTTAGGTTTGATTCATATTCCAACAGACTGACTACTTTATGAAAAAAAAAATAGGTATCATATGCCGGGAAAAGATAGTCAACATCAATGTTAGATTATTATAGTAGTATATGTAGCATAAGTAACACTTGATTTAAGCTAGTTTCTATGAATATTGAAAGGTAGATGATATATTTTTGTTGAGGAATCCTAACATGCATATTATTTTGTATTTTACAGTAATTAGGAATGAATGGAATGGAACAAACATATATCTTCTAAAACAATTCTAATACAATATTAGTGACATCCAAGATTGATAGATCTTGACAGTCTTTGAAAACTACAGAAGTCATACTTTAACATTATTTTTTATTGCTATAATTGTTGACATTTCTGGTGAAGTGGTTGTGAAGTTGTTGAGAAGTTTACTTGATTTGCATTCATATTCGTAATCTAGATGAAATACAACCTATACACATCTAGAAGCAACCAAATATCCAAATAGTAGGAGAAAAGGAATAATTTTTTGCGGTGAAATATTACAAAAAAACAACAAAAAAAGGCTATATGGCAGCTGGTAATTTCAAAAATGTTATTTTGGATTATTTTCTACAACTTTTTATAATCAGCTCTGAAAATACCAGCAAAGTGTTTCATGTATTGGTAAGAAATTCGATACTGAAGAAAATAAACGTTCAAAATTCAATAATCTACCATTACCGGATGAATTTGAAGAGGTTTACAGAGCCGAGGAAATCAATCGTCATCCTTCATTTTGTTTTTCTTTAATCGAAGGTAAAAAGGCTCTCTAATACAGATGACGAAGATTGGCTTTGCCTTGGGGAGCCACGTTTCTTGTGATATTCGTGGATTGAGTTTTCTGTCAATCCCATAGGTGACTTCTTCGTTAGAGCAAATGTCATCTATCTTAGGTTTGCTCTTCAAGGTCAGTTGAGCTTAGCACCATTGATGATCTTGGTAGGTTGAAATAGCGCTGCCTGGTGTTAGATACCAAATGCATTCATGGTACAGATCATCACAACTGATGAGACCTATGGCAGGTCGAAACAGCGCTGTCTGGGGATCACAAATACTTTGTTTCAAGGTTCTGCTTTCATATATATGAGGTGTCAAAATTTGGTTATATCATTAAGACATTTAAATTTTGGCATTTACTATATAGATAAGTAGACTTCGAAGTCAACATTTACACAGTTGCAAAGCTTAGGTCAAAAAAATACATTTAAAAAGAATTGAAAGTTGTAAATAGGAAAAATATCAGTCATCTCTCTCAACTAATGTACTGCATACTAATTACACATGATGCACAATAAACTGAATGTAAAGATATTTATCAAATAATTCTCCTGGAAAATGAGGCTCGATATTGCAAAGCTTATCCAAAACACAATTTTTAATATATTATGGTACAGGCCTGTCTAACCAATGTGGGCAAAGGATAATAAAATTTTATTGCTGCATAGTATGGGCCTTTTTCTGTTATGGTCAGCCTATGCTTAGGAAGGAGAAAATTAGATTTGAGTTTAGTGGAATATTCATGTTTGTGTTTATCATTCTCAAATTATGTCTTATTGTCATGTGTGTTTATCATTCTCAAATTGTCTTATTATCATGCATAAACATTACAAATACGTGTATGTAAATCTCATGCTGTGAGGATTTTATTCATTTTGAAAATGCCTCGACATTCAAAATGCATTCTTGCATGATAAAAATGCTTTGTAAAGGTATCATTCTACCTCATACTATTATACCATATTTAAGAAATGAATAAACAGTTCTATAGTAAGCAGTTTCAAGAGCATCGATATTTAGGTGTCTTTTCAGAAGTCTGATCGCATAACATTTAATAAATTGATGGATGTAGCCGTTACTATGTGGTAGGAGAGCATCAAAAAAAATGAGAAATGAAAATGTCTGTTTTTTACCACTTTTATTTTATCATTTATCTTAATGGCTACTTAACAAACTAATTGGCCGGTATTTTTTAATATCATTGTTTCCCCTTTATATGTGATGGTGTTGGTATAGTTATCTTCATTTGATCAGGAAAAGATGAAGAAATAAAGATATGACAAAAAATATGCAATAAGGAATAGACATTTCAAAATTTTAGCTGGTATGTTATTTGTACTTACTACTACTCATTTTATTTTTAATTTGCTGCTAGCTTCAATTATTTCTCCTTCTCTAGTTGGGTAGAAGAATACTGAGTTGGAGCATAGAGGAGGAAAGTTTTCTAGATCAAATGAAAGTTGATTATAGTAGGTGCTGAGTTGACAAAATGATTGTTAAACTTATTTGCTACATTTAGGAAACTTTCATTATTAGGTAAAGGAACTGTATTTTTGGCTGGTTGTTATTGAGAATGTTGGTTGTATAAGGGGTAGTTTTTGTTTTGTTATCACTTTTTTTATCAGATTGTTTAAGTGTTCTATTAATGTATAGAATACCTTTGAGAAAGTATGAATGATAATGCACACAATACTGTTACCCCTTAAAATTTGCATAATTAATCAAGTTGAAATTTCTCTTGAAGTATTTCTAACCATACACACTGAATATTCGATACTTAACTTATTCGATATTTCTAACCATACACACTGAATATTCGATACTTAACTTACATCATATTAATATACTGTCTCTATTGTTTCAGATTCGGTAACAGTTATGGATAAAAGGGATCCATTCCAAGAGGTTGAAAATCTATCTGAAGTCGTGAGTGTACTTTTTTATTACTTATAATCTATCATCATAAAATTCATTGATTCATCATTTTATAATACTGTATGCATCCTAAGGTACATGAATGTTTCTCATTGATTTATCAATTTATAATTATTTAATTTTTTATTGAACTAATTTGAAAAATTGTATTAACTGATTTAGAGCTGGTTTTCTTTGAAATGTATAAATCCTACAAAAATTCCTTAAGATGCTATGGAAGCGGTTCCTGTTCCTGCAAAAAAGGCGATTTTGCAAAACTTTTTTGGAATATTATTTCATGAGGAATCCGTTTTCCAAAAAAATGTTTTTCAACACATTGACTTAATTCACATTTCAAAACTATTTTGACATCTGTCGAAGAAGTTTAGAAACAAAAATAATCAGCAAAGGACAAACTGAGTATAAACTTAAATTTTGTCCATTTCTGAAGACGGAGGCAGATTTTAGCCTCCGAAATGTTATGATAAGTCTGAAGAAAGGTTGGTTGGGTAACAGGATCAGTATTGTAAGATAAGTATTGCGTAATTTCTTAACTCTTTAGTTGATAGGATCTCCATTTCAATTTTCATATTTTTCAGATTGTGGAAGATGAAAATCCCCGAAAAGTTAGATAAAAAACTGATTTTCCTCCACAAAAACATGACTTTCCTACACAAAAAATGACTTTCGTTCAATATTCAACTTAATGTTCTTTGAATAATACTACTCATCGTTTTGAGGTTCAATTCAGTACACCTCGAACTTCACAGTTTAAGAACTCTTTCATCTGGAGAACTGTGTTTATGTGGAATAAACTTCCTGAGTACATTTTTTCAAATGGATTTAATCTCAAGCGATTCAAATCCAATGTGAATCGCTACTTTCACACAGACACCGCTTTGAGAGCGCCTTAAGGATTTTTCTGTAGTGCTTGTGTCCTGTCCTTAAAAAAAACTTGATCAGAATTGGCTAAACTGCATCCTTGAGAGTAATTGAACGTACTGCAATTTTTTGTAATGTTTTTTTATATGTGATTGAGCGAAAGAATATCGTTGTGCTACACTCCGCCACGTTAAATAAACACTATTATTATAGTCATATTTGTAGAGATCATATATCCTCATCCTCCCGTTAAGGTTGTGGTAGTCTTTCTTATGATTTCTGAAAATTGAAGGATCACTAAACCTTTCTTTTACTTTTTATGGAAACATTTGATAAGTTTCCAGAGACGATATATTGAAAAAAAAGGTGAAACAACTTATTTGAGACATCAATTTATGAAGCCAGTGTAAATAAAAGATAAAATGTATTACATATAAACATATTTTGTGAGTCCGTGTATTACATATGCTCCGGTTTGCAATAAAGTTCAAATATTTCATCATTATTCTTAGCTCGCACAAGTTTTGGCTTCAGGGGATTGTCGTTCATAGGAGGGCAATAGCTGTTGAACGAAAAAACAGTTTTTGATAGATATTTTTGCGGAATTTGTGGCAGTCATTTCATTTACAAAAAACTTGCAATATTCGAATAAGCATAAGCTGCCTCTTCCTCGACCCCAAATGCTATTAAAATATTTTGGGGTGAATTTTACCCTAGCCTGGGTGTTAAACGGTCAAGTTACAAATATCGGAAGAGAAAATCTCCCTTCAAACGAAGATCTTCGGGATCTGAGTTTTTTTTTCAAATATTGAAACTTTGTTTCGTTTTCATTTTTCCACCCTGTATATTTCCAGGTATTCAATCGTTCGTTGCTCTTTGAAATTCATTATAATAAACAAAACGGTCTTGTCTCACAATTCCTAAACTCTCAGGG
>WOGN01013129.1:999-13709 GCA_015342105.1 Leptinotarsa texana
ACTTTCACAATGGAGAAGGAAATCCACAACGAATTACCATTCTCAGACGTTTTGGTGAAGAGGACCGACACTAAGAGGGAAACATCTGTATACCGAAAACCCACTCACACGGAACAGTATCTGAACCACGAATCCAACCACCATCAATCAACTAAAAGAGGAATCATCGAGACTCTATTAGACCGTGCTTTCGGGCTCTGTAATACGAAAGAAGGTCTCGAGAAGGAACTAGACATCAACAAAAATGATCTTCAACGGAATGGCTACTCCAAAGCGATGGTAGAAAAGACATTGGATAAAAGACAGCAGGAGCATCGCAAGGAAGAAAAGCCGTCACAACCAGTGCTTGCACTTCCCTACATCAGAGGATTATCGGATAGCATAAGAAGAATTGGTTCCAAGTACAATATCAGAACATGCTTCAGATCTGGTAACACTATCCGTAGCAGCCTCACGAAAACCAGGCCACCAAACGCGGACAGCGAGTCTAAGAATTGCATTTACCGAATACCCTGTGAGTGCGGAAAATCCTATATTGGTGAAAGTGAGAGGCCATTAAATGTTCGCATTTCCGAGCACAAGAAACACACCAGCGAGGGAAAACCAGCAAATCAGGAATAGCAGACCATGTTTGGACTCATCACACCAGCCGCTGACCATCATAGTCGTACAGTAATCGAGGTTATTTTTTGGTAGGTTTGCGTCTCTGGGAAGTGCCTGGGTGGCTCAAAGATATCCAATCACTGTCCTGAACATATCCTATTGTTGTATTTTTTGTCACACGTCTAATAAAAAAAAATCGTTTCGGTTCCACAAAAGAAAAGAGAAGGATACCTCGAAACGTGACAATTTCTGTCGAACGTTCAAGTCGTAGAGCAACCACTTCATTTTGATCTTTCTCACTTTTAAACCATCAAAAACCGCATGGCAGCTGACTTCCAGTTCTTCCGCTATCCTACTAACTATTTGTGACAGGTCAATCTCCACCAGGGAATAATATATTTCTCGTCCTGGAATAATATATTCCAGGAGTACCATCCGTGGTACCCCTGAAATATTGACAGTATATTCACGCACGAAAAATACTGCATCCATACCTACAATCCGATGAACCCGATTGTTTTCAGATCCCCCTACTCAGATCCCCTCTCCAGCCTCAACTACATTCTGTAGCAGTGACGGATACGTCTCCCAGGTCCCACTGGAATTAGCGCGATCACCCTTAGAGTACTCGCCATATTATCAACCTTCCTACTGTCATTATCCGAACCAATATTGGTTCCAGCATTCACCGCCTTCTGCAGACATTGCAACTAGCGGATATCAGCCCCAGCAAACAGTAAATCAACAATACCAGTGGACATAGACAAACTACATCAGCCCTTTTTCATAAAAAATGATGATGAAACCCGAATTTGGAGTTTCTGAGTATTCATCGTACACATTTGTCACTATCCAGGTTGTGACAAAGTTTATGGAAAAACTTCTCATCTTCAAGCTCATTTGAGATGGCACACATGAGAAAGAGCATTCTCGTGCAATTGATTGTTTTGTGGAAAGCGGTTCACGAGGTCAGATGAGCTTCAAATACATCTCAGAACATATATCATGAAAAACGGTTTGCTTGCAATATTTGTCCAAAGAGATTCATGGGGTCAGATCACCTCATCAAGCACTTGAAAACACACAAAAATGGTGGGAATAATGGCAAAAAGGAAGAGTTAACGACCCTCAAGGATGAGGAATCGCCATCTTTAACAACAAAGGTCGAAATCCAACCAGCTGTGATTAAATCCCAATCTTCACCAACCAGTGTGCCACAACCTCATCTAGCCCAATATAATTCATTACGTTCTGGTAGTTTATATAGCGGATACCAAGGACTGTATTTGCCAAATATTAGTGAACAATGACTTGTATAATTCATGTTATAAAGGCAATATTTGGTTAGATTCATATATGGCACAAGAAAATATGATCATGTTCTCACAAACTGAATAAGTTGAAATGGCTTTCAGTGAGAGGTTCAAGTTTCATGCCTTGTGTCTGTTTCACAAAATTCTATCGTCTAAAAGCCTAACTTATCTTCACCAAAAAAAAATGTTCAGAAATGATATCCACAATCTCAAAGTCAGGAATAACAGTCTGCCAACATGTCTTGCACACAGAACCTCATTCTTAGAGAGGGGTCACAGAAGTGAAAGGATACAACAAACAAAAATTACAACAAGCAAGAATTAAAAATTTCCGTTTAGAAATCAATAAAAAACTTGACACTGTTGAAGAACTAGAAGCAGAAAAAGAATACACCGAAAAAGAATCAGGGCAAGTCTGAAGTACAAAGTGAGAAAATAAACCCGAAGAAAGGCACATCTGAAAAACCTACTAGAATAAATAAAGAAAATAAAAATTTTTTACAATCACCATAACTGAATATAAATATAACTATATATTATAAAATAGTTTAATTTCATAATCATAAAATTGCTAATTTTTAGTATTATAACATTGTTCAATTTCATTTTTTAACATCGTTTAATTTCATCATTATCAAATTGTTTGATTCCTTTATTATAAAATTGTTGGAATTCGTTATGATAAAACTATTTAATTTTATCATTACGAGGTTGTTTAATCACATTATCATCATATAGTTTATATTGTTTTGCAATATTATTTAGCTACTGTACGCATAGTGAACATTGATTTTTTGAATCAGTACATTCCTCTACTAATAACCCCTGTCACAAAATTATTATTATTTTGCATAACCAGGATGGGATGGATCAGTTTGTTAGAGATTTGAAAAGCCCAGAAATTCTTACAGAATCATTTGAAACCCTTCTTTCTTCATAAAAATCAAAAAGAACTGTTTAAAAACAATTTCTCAATTTTTCATGTATATACTATGGTATATCAAAAAAATTTTATATGAATCCATTACTCCTTTGACATTATAATTTTTACTGAGACCTGAGAAATTCAAGATGGGGGGCATACACAATTTATTGTTGGAAACGTCAACATTGATATCATTGATATTACAAGATCATTGTTATAACTATTCAGACATTTTCAGTGAACATGGATTCACGTCACTGATTAACACTTACACTAGGGTACAAAAAACATCAAAAACTTGATTAGATCATATCTTCTACGAAACATCTCATTATAATGACACCAAATCCTTTGTTGTTGAAAATGACATCACAGATCATTTTCCAGTTATCGCCACTATTGATTTATATTGTTCAGAATGTGTTGAAGAACCNACAAACAGTTATTAATGAAAATATATTTCTTGATCTTATCAAAAATATATCTTGGGAATCATTTCATGAAATAAATGATATAGAAGCATCTACTCTCGACTTCACAAATAAAATAAGTAATGCAGTCAACCTTGCTACCACTGAAATAACGATTAACGAGAACAAATACAAACAAAGAAACCCGTGGATGACAAAAGGTTTACCTACAGCAATTCAAAAGAAACAAAATCTCTACAAAAAATTTTTAACGAACCCTTGTAACACTCAAATCGAACATGAAGATAAAACAAATCGACAATATCGTCGAGGTCTAATAAAAAGAGTAAAAAAGGAGTATTTTGCGAACCGAATAAAAAACGTTAAAGATGGCAAAACAATTCGGGAGGTCGTGAATAAATTCACTAATAAACAACGTCCAAAAACGGAAATCAAAGAAATAATCCATAATGATAATCTTATTTGTGACAAACAGGAAATATCTAATATATTTAATGCATACTTTTCACAGATAGGTATGAAAATGTCCAATAAAATCACAAAACCAAAAAACATCTACGTAAAACGAACTATTGTGAAGGACCCTACCAATGAAATTGAAATAATGAAATGTATAAATGAATTAAAAATCAACAAGGCTCCAGGACTCGATAAATTAACATCGAATGTAAAAAAACTTATCGCGAAGCATATAACATAACCATTTGAATACTTGATAAATAAAATATTCGAAACGAGTATTTTCCCAGCTTGTTGGAAAATTGGTCTTATTAAACCGTTATTTAAAAAAGGCAGTAAAAAACTTAAAGAAAATTACAGACCAATAACGCTTATTTCCACTTTAGCTAAAATTGTTTAAAAAATCATTAAATTAAGAATAACATCATTTCTTGACAAAAATAAAATCATATCTGATAAACAATTTGGATTTAGGGAGGGAATATCTGCAGAGCATGCCATTGTCGATTTAACAAATCGATTATATAAAGACTTAGACAACAGTAAGGTTACAATTTACATTTTTCTCGATTTAGCTAAAGCCTTCGATACCGTAGAGCATGAAAAACTTTTCGATGTATTAGAAGGTTATGGCTTCAGAGGAATAACTTCAAAATTACTGATATCTTATATGTCAGGCAGAATCCAGCACGTGCAAATTGATGACATCGTAAATGAGTCTGGAGTAACTGAATGTGGTGTACCGCAAGGGACTGTGCTCGGACCTATACTTTTCATAATGTTAATGAATAAATTATTAGAAAACGAATCACAAGGTTACATCACGTCCTTTGCGGACGATACAAGTATTCAGTATACTGGAAACACATGGAAAGAAGCCAAAAATATAGCAGAAGACGACCTTGAAATTTTAAAGAAATTGTTCGATGATATGAGCCTCACCATGAATTTTGAGAAAACTAAATACTTATTCTTCAGCTGTAACATCAAAAATAAACCAACTCTTCATTGCCTCAATGTGAACTCAAATGGCAACATATTAAAAATAGATGAAGCAGAAAATGTGCGTTATTTAGGTATCGAAATCGATCGCTTTCTCAAGTGGGATAAACATATACAAAATATTGTGAAAAAACTGCGATCAATGATCTACAAATTCAAGCAACTGAAAAATATATTACATTTATGTCATCTAAAAATGTCATACTTTGCATTAGTGGAATCACTAATCCAATATGGCATAACAAGGTGGGGTGGGTTAGTCAAGAATCACTTGAAAACACTCGAAACTACACAAAAAATTATTTTAAAATTGATAATCAATGAAAATCGAACTTACCCAAGTCATTCACTGTACGAAGAGTCTGGATTTTTTCTCCAGCATAAACTGAAAAGTAATTTAGAAAGTTTTTCCCATATATACGAGACACGAAAGAACACATCACCAAAACACATCGAGCACAGAAAGATTGGGACAACGGTCCTTCAATTTTATTGCGTCACACTCATACTGTTGTCTACCTACAAATATAAAAATGAGTCATAATATTCATCTATTCAAGAAACAAATTAAATCCTGGCTCAGTAATCCGCAAAATAGAGCAAGTATCATTGATTCATTAGTAGACACAACATAAGTTAATCACAAGTTAAACGATGAATTTCTCGTCTCCAAAAATGAAAGTTCATATTTATGTTTATATACGTGTATGTGTGCATATGTGTATATAAAAATATAGCGTTAAATTGATGGATGTAGCCGTTACTACGTGGTAGAAGATCATGATGAAAAGAGATGAAAATTTCTATGTTTACCACTTTTATTTGTAACTAACGTTACTTACCAACTGTTCCTTGATAATGTTTTTGTTTTTATTTTTTAGTTTGATACTGTTCTATTATAATTCTACACTTCACTTTCTTCCAATAGACAGAATTGAAACTTCAATTATCTCAAACAAATTTTATCCATTTCGCAAATAAATATTATCCATTTTCCATTCAAAATACCTCGGTTACCATAAATTAAAATGAGAAATGCAAAATACCTACGCACGAATCTGAGAATGATTGCAGTAGAGCTTTTCTTTCTTTCTTCATTTCTGTTTCAAACTATTGTAAGTAGCAGATGAATATAAATGTGACTTTGGAAATAAATTTATTATTATTATTATTTGTAGCGGAATTAGCCAAATAATCGTTAACGATAAATTACCACTTGATGATTGTTCAGATTTGAAAAAGAATCATAACAATGAACAGTTATGGCAAAATCACCAAAACTGTTGTTTCATTCGAATCCACAAATTTTGTAATTTCAGATTTTTTCAGTCATCCCCGAATGTGTGAATCTCATCAAAAATTGTATTTACGTGAACTAATCCTGCATGGCCCATTGAAGAAAAGTGTTGAAAATGAATTCTTTTCAATTCACTCAAGAGAATCACGAATATCATACAATACAAACTCATATCGCAAGCAAGCAGCTCTTTTATCTGAATAAATTAGTAATTTGAAATTTCAAAGCCAAAAGAAAATTGTACCAGAATTAATTTCGAACTCGAATACGGAACAGAGCTTCGTTCGTTACAGCATTTTAATTGCATCGAGTGTTTTCGCAATCAAACGACCGGAGATGAAATTGTACAGCAAGAAAGGGCGAACACTAGAGACCTCTGCCAAGTGAAATTGAAAACCAACTGTAAAGTGCTCCATAGAAACCTAGGATGAATGAAAGGGCATGCAGTATTTCGTTCATACAAGTTTTATTTGTTACAATATGGAGAAATAAGCCTGAAGAGAATGTCGGTTTGAGATGCGAAAAAATAATTATTCCGAACAGAGTATTTTTCTAAATACATAATTTTCATGACTGGGATCAAAGTGCATGTATTAGGAATCTGAAATGAATGCTGTTGACATATCGTCATTTATTATCAACGATAAAACGACTTTCAATGAGTGATTCAACCTTACCAAAGGTGAAAATGTGTGTAACTGGGACGGATTTTCTCAATATTTTCTGATCTGAGGATGTGTATATATCATCCCAATCAAACATCTTTCAGAGATTATTGAAATGACATGATAGTTGCAAGGGGATAGTTGCAACAGCTATAAATATCATTCGATCCTCGATCCATTAGTCGCAGAGAAACACGTCTATTACAAAAAAAATTATTTAAGAAGATAACAAATAATTCTTCAGGAAAGGCTCATATCAGTAACATGCTCCAACCACTACATGAAGAAGTGAAGAAAAAAGCCTGTGTAATACAGGACACAATGAGAACAGGTAGGACGATGCGATTGATAGGTGTAATTGAAACCAGAAATTACGATATTTATATTAAACTAGTGATGCGACCTGATTTCGTCTGGGTGACAAACATTTTGATATATCACATAAGTTTTCAGCTATGAAAGCTGAAAGTTTGCTTCTCTAGAACGGTCCAGAACATTCAAGAGTATTCAAGAACATTTTTCACCCACTAGAATTTTTGGGAACATTCGAGAAGCATTACACAACTTTCCAGAATATCTTGGAGCATTCTGGAATATTCGAAATTATTTTGAAGCTATTAAAAACATCCTGAATCATTGTAAAACGAACGAAGGTGTTTCATGGCATTGAAGTCAATAAGAAGTTCGTGTTTCCACCTGATGGGCGTCTCTTTGAAGATATACAAGCTGGAAGTTTCACCCTCTAGAAATTTTCAGAACAGAACATTCCAAATTATTGTGAAATATTCGAAACTATTCCAAAATATTCAGGAATATCCCGAAATATCTAAGGTCATTGTGGAACATTTGAGAACAGTAGTCTCGAATGTAGTGGAATGTTCTAGATTATTGTGGACCATCCGAAGCCGTTTGTATGGATGAGGTTACCCATTGATGGAGGTATATATGGTGGAGTCCGATTTATCCTGTTTACAATAACCACTAATAATAGATCTAATTAGAAAAAACAAAACTTTGGATAGGGTATCGTAAGCCTTCCTTAAGAAATACACATATGTCATCGTGAAATATCAATAGAACTGCTAAAGGTTCAGAAATACATTTGCAAAGAGGAAGAGAGTGGCAATTCCATTCTACAAGAAACTCAACCGATTCCTTTCCAACTTACTACTCAATCGACACCTCAAACATTCCAAATCCTCCTCCATGGACCTTTCCAAGCATTAAAATTGAAAAAGGGCTCGTACAATTTGAGAAAAATAACACCAACATAGTTTAATTCATGCAAATTTTCAACAACTATTGCAACAATTCGAAGACTGTATCCAAATATACACTGACGCATCCAAATCAGAAGAAGGAGTGTGGGCAGCATTCACCAGTACTGCCTTCAATCACTCCTTCAAACTACCAGCAGAAAGCACTGTATTCTCAGGAGAACTTTATGCCATATGGAAAGCACTTGAATATGTAGAGAAAAGAGATCATTCAAAATTCTTGGTAATTACCGACTCACTGAGTACACTGGAGGCAATAACGAAACTTGATCCAGAACACCACATCAT
This sequence comes from Leptinotarsa texana, assembly GCA_015342105.1. NCBI lineage: Eukaryota > Metazoa > Arthropoda > Insecta > Coleoptera > Chrysomelidae > Leptinotarsa > Leptinotarsa texana. Next base: position 9,260 of record WOGN01013129.1, read on the forward strand.
ACTTCACATCAAACATAAGCTCCACTCAATCATTGAGAAACGTAAACTTATCCACTTTATGTGGGTTCCATCACATGTTGGTATAGCAGGCAACGAAAGGGCCGACCAGCTGGCAAAGGATGCTATTACTAATCCACTTACAGATATTGAAGAAAAAATTGCCCACCCTGATCTGAAACCGTTTCACAAACAAATCCTTACTAACGTGTGGCAACATCAATGGAATGACTCTTACCCTGGAAATCACTTCCAAAAACGAGAAAATTGCAAGTTATCCTGTCACGTCTTCGATTAACTCATGAATACACCCTCAACGGTGATAACCCTCCTATATGTGAATTTTGTGACTGCGCCATAAGTGTCAAACATATTTTATCTGAGTGCGCATCTTACAACAACGAGAGAGTCGAGTACGACATCCCCCCTTCAATTGAATCAGCGTTAACAAAATTGTAACTATGAAAAACTAATTGCTTTTCTAAGACGTATAAAGCTACTGCACCGTATATGAAAATTTATTGTGAGAAATCAATGTTTCTATGAAATTTTAATTGTCGCTAATAACCCACGAGGTTGGTGCGACATTAAATAAATGTAATTGAAAAAAAATTTAAAAAATTTATTGATTTTTTTGCAAGGGTATTAGGACAAAAATTCATGAGAATGGTGAAAGTATTGTGAAGGATACTAAATTTTATGGAGATCTAATTGAAAACTTGCTCCTGTCTGGTTCAATAGCCTACTAACCATAGGGTCAAAATCTATAAAACTACATTTTAAAAAATCCTCAGACAGGTCTTTTAATTTTTCGAAATTATTTCGTTAACATTACATTAATCCATTTTCAACTTCCTACTGATGAAAAAATTGAAACATTTATAGAGAAAAGGAGGATTAAGTTGTACCCTTTTCAAAATATTATTGAATTCTCAATAGCACTATCTATTTTTCTATTCATTTCCCTGGTGCTCATTCGAAACGAGAACATTTTCAACTGAAAAATAACTGCAGCAGGAATTTTATCAAAACACATTTCCAAAAATTTCATTTTCACAAATATAGTCTACACTTTTAGTTCTATGCTCTATAGATTGGCTTCATCTGGAATTGTATTCAGCAAAAAGAAACCGCGTTCTGCTTTATTTGAAAAAAGTTTGAGTTCTTGAAGCTTTAGTTGAAAATACTAAAGAATAATTGTTTTTACCGAACTAGATTGTTTACAATCCACCCTATTTCAAAATTCGTTTTTGACATTTTTGAATAGTTGAATGGTGATGGTTCGAACTTTCACGGATTTTCTATTTTTTGAGACTTGTATATGAGCAGTATATTTTAAGTGATCTCTTTTTGTCGAAATGATCCTCTAAATTTTGAATATTTTAAATCCTTTTTATAGATATAACTAACCTAATCGATGAGGAATGTAAAGAAATGTGGATATGTCTCAAACAAGGTGTAACATCTTCCTTGTATATGTTGGAAGTTCCGAAAGAGTCCATTTATAGTGCACGAGGTTGAGAGAGGATTCGATCACTTCTTTGTAAAAATATTTTCCTAAATGAAAATTGACTGTTTGAGATATATTTTCAAAATAAATGGATGTTTTATTCTATTATAATTCTCCATACTTTGTGTGACTATCATTATCAACATCTTCTAACGTGATATTTTGAAAATTATTAAGTGATAACGCCATCAAACTAATTTTTGTAGTCATTTCGCCTTAGAATTCTCAACAGTATGAAACGCAACTCGCGAAACCATTCCGTTAAATTTAATTTCTTTTCACAAAACCTTTAGAGTTCAAAGTGAATTTTTTCGAATGAAAACTCGATCCGAACGGTGTAATTACCCATCAAAAACAGTCGGAAAAGTTTCTTCAACTGGAATTACCGCACTAAATCCACTAGAATATGAACCTAATGCGGTGAACAAGTTTCTTTGGAAATATCAGCATGCAGCCGTAGTTATACATACAGCTCGGGGCATGTCACGGAAACACGTCGAGACTTCGTGGAAGTTTGGACGACGCCCGGCGACGCCGTCGTTGGCCAAGGCGCGTGTCGTACCCTACATCGAACGTTGCCAGATTGGCAGTTCAGGTTTATCAGGTGCGTTTATCTATTTCCTACTATCTATAACACCATCTACAACATTTTTCTCTTCGTCTTTTCTGCACCAGAATGTTACAGATTATATATTTTGTTTATTTGTTGCTTCCAAATCTAAATTATTCATGTTTCATTCGATATATTTTTTGTTCCATTCAGTTAGCTGTGAATGAGATATGTTAATATAGAAAAGTTGTAGTTATTGATTGTCAAAAAAGGTCAATAGACGTTAGAAAGTAAAATTTTGTATTTTCTTGAAAAACAAAGTATCTAAGGAAATTCTGAAAAAGGACGATGATACCTACACAACATTTGGGGAAAGCATAGAAATGCTCATCAAGGCACACTTTCCGGCCACAACAATTCTAAAAGGCCCAGTGGCAGTGTACTGTCCGCAAAGCAAGCCGAATCGGACGAATGCCTCGGACAGGACACTAGCTACTGAGATAACAAGGCCAAATAAAATTAGGTGAGCTATAAGTAAATTCCAGCCTTATAAATCTCCAGGAGAGGACGGAGTATATCCCATCCTACTTCGAAAGGGGCAGGAATCACTGATTCCATACTTATGTAGAATATATAAGGCATGCATAGCCATGAGATACATACCGAATGAGTGCCAAAAAGGCAGAGTCATCTACATACCCAAGATAGGGAAGGTAAACGATATGACGCCTAAGTCATACCGACCAATTAGTCTAGCTTCTTTCCTGCTCAAAACACTGAAAAGATTGATAGATGGATACATAAGAGATGAGATATTATCAACCATCCCTCTCAACGAACGCCAATATGCGTACCAGCCAGGTAAGTCAACAGATCTGGCATTAAATGATCTTAACAGGCTGATAATAAAATTCTTAAAGGATAAAGAGATAGCCATGGCAGCATTCATCGACATCGAGGGTGCCTTTAATAACGCATCTACAGAGTCCATCACCAAAGCTCTAGACAGAAAAGGGGTTCCAACCCTCCCGTGTAAGTGGATGAATGCCAGTCTGGAAACAAGGGTAATCATATCATACATAGGCGAAACCACAGTCACAGATAGAGCTGGCAAGGTGTGTCCACAAGGAGGGGTATTATCGCCCCTACTGTGAGCTATCCTAGTGAATGAACTACTAATGAGGCTAAAATCCAAAGGCATGCATTGCCTAGGTTATGCCGATGACCTCGCGATTATCGCTAGAGGCAAATTCGCAAGAACTGTTTCAGAGCACACACAATTGGCTCTAAACATAATAAATAAATGTTTCCAGGAGGAGCAACTAACAGTAAATCCTCTCAAAACTACACTAGTAGTCTTCACAAAAAAAAGTACTCAGAGGGCTGAAGCCACCAATACTGCAGGGGTGGAAATTCCAATTACACAAGAGGCAAAATACTTGGGAGTCATTTTTTACCACGAGTTGACATGAAAAAAGCACGATAGCCTTCAATTTGTGTAGAAGGATGTGCGGAAAAAAGGTTATATACCAGGGTTATCTTACCCTTGATAGCATATGACTCGGTGGTATGGTGGCCAAAGACTCAACAGGCTGGGGCGATCCGAAGGCTAGGTGGTATTTGAAGGCAAGCTTGCCTGGCTGCCACGGGCGCTATGAGAACCACCCCAACAGCCGCATTAGAAGTGTTGCTGAACCTAACGCCACTACATCTATATATCCAAGGGTAAGCCAGGTCAGTCATCAGTAGACTGGCCATAGGGCAAATGCCTGCACTGAGATGCTTCCTCAGGATAGCTTCGGAAAAACTTAAAAACAATTATAACAGGCAGAGAGGTATGGAAAGAAGGACCTCCAATAAATGCAGAGATTGCCTGTTACACAGACGTCTCAAAAACTGAAGAAGGTGCAGGAGCAGGAATTTATATAACTAAACCAAAGACAAAAGTCTCACTAAGCTTAGGCAAAAAAAAGTGACGATATTCCAGGCAGAAACAGCAGTAGAAGAGTTACTAAGGCAAAAGTTTAAGGAAAAGACTATTGCAATATACTCTGATATCCAAGCAGCTATAAAAGCAATCAGCTCCATGCAGGTCAATTCCAAACTGGTCTGGAACTGCCTAGAGAAGCTACAAGAACTAGGTAGTCGAAACAGACTGTCATTAGCCTGGGTACCAGGCCACACAGGATACAAGGGCAAAGAAGAGGCTGATTCATCAGCACGAGAAGGAGCACGACGCTCCCCCATTGGCCCAGAACCTTTTTGTGGTACAGCAAAATCGCTGCGAAAAACTTGCAATAGCAACTGGTAGGAAAAACAATCTAAAAATGGTGGAATAAGGCGCCGGGTATGAGACAGGCCAAAGAGTTCATTAAAGAGCCATCGCCAAAATT
>WOGN01013157.1:0-14270 GCA_015342105.1 Leptinotarsa texana
CCGATGAGTCATGCTCGCTCGGTCAGGGCCGGCTTCAGATTCATTACAGTATTATCGACATGGCAATTTCAACTTCAAATTATCTCGAAAACTAATCGTTACAAAAATGTTCTTTTAACAGAGTTGTAAAGGTATTTAAAAGACCTTTAAAACAAAATGCCATTCGACCTACTTTCCCTAGCTAAATAAGGGTCGTCGGACACACCCCTCCGAGGGGTGCGTACTACAAAAATCTGATTAGTCTGAAAGGTGTCCCCCTTTAATTAGAAGTCGACGTGTCCGAGTATTTTTTTAAATCTTAGTTTTTATATTCAAAAACGGCTCAAAAACGGTTTTCGTTGTTACACACAGTATATAATGGCGGTAGAATTCCGGGAGTCTTAAGTATTGATAGTCTTTGACTTAATGCAAAATAATTTTTTTTTCTCTATTTGTTAATATCAACTGCAATTTTTTGGTCGCTTTAAAATCATAAACACCCATTTTTCTACACATCAAATCATTCATACGGAGCTTGATCTCTGTCAATTTCGTTTCATCTTTACATTATTAGTTATCAGTGAATGGACCATTGTACCAGCACCAAAATTTATTACAACATATCTATTCTACAATTTTTTATGAGATTGTTACTGATATCATGTGGGCAGTGAGCGTGGGACAAGGAAAGTTGCCCATGACAACAATCGAAAAACTTATACCAGCTAAAAATAGGTCAACAAAATGTACTGGTAATCTACGAAAGATGTGATAAATTCGAGATCAACTAAGTTAGCATTTATGTAACAAAGAGAAAGTATGAACAAAAACTGCAGCCATTTAAAGAACTTCTGCATATCATTAAAACCGATATAATAAAGTATATACAAGGAAACGAAAGAGAACGTGATTAATAATATAGCGAACGAATTTTATCGAGATCCGAGCGACAAAAGAACCAATGAACGCTGTAAATCAAAAATTGTAATCATATCAAATTGTAAATATTGATAGAACGATGGCAATCGACGTGAACAAGGATGTTTGAATCAAACATCCTTATCTTGTGAATTATTAAAATCCCCTTTGGATGTCTTTTGAAAGTAAATAAAAATTTACCATGGACAAAATTTGGATCTAGAATTGAAAGTAATTCTGTGAAGGCTTCTGGTATTTGTAGGAGATATTTGTAGGTCCCTATAAACCACCATGTCCTTAAATATTTGGAGGCCTCAACATCTTGAGCGATCATAAATGTTGTTGATGTTTTGTTATGACACATATAGTTTCAATAATAAACATTGATATTACAGTGAGGATTTTCTTTTCCTTAAACAGTGGTCTGCAAGAATCTCGTGGTTTTGCTTTATACAGAAAACGTACTGTATAACTAAAATTGATTGCAGTGTTGTTACAGTACAAGCACCCCAGAAAGGAATTTCATATCGTAGATGAGATTCTATGAGAGAGTGATATGTTACTTTGGCAGCAGCAAATCCCAACTCATAAAATGTCAGCCTCACAGCATAAGACCCTGAGGATAACTTTAATTTGAGACTCTAGATATGGTCTTCAAATTTCAAATCACTGTCAATAGATAGTCCCAGAAATTTGGTTGATGGTTCATTCTCAACAAAGATGTTTTCAATCTGTAAATTGCTGATGGAACATTTGAAGCAAATTAGATTCGTTTTAGATATATTAAAACTGAGAAGATTTGCGTCACACATCTTTTTATATTGCTAATATCATGATTTATTACTGTTTCAAGTTCAGCGGGATTTTGATCATGCCATAAAATTGTAGTGTCATCAGTGAATAGTGTGAACTCTCCTTTAATATCAATAGATGTCAGATCATTTATATACAAGAGAAATAATAGTGGCCCTAGGACTGAGCCTTGTGGAACTCCACAGTTTATTTCTCCTTCTTCAGAATAATTAGTCATTTTAACAATTTCACTACGCTCAGATAAATAAGATTCAAACCAATTGAGACTAGTACCTCTTATGCCACACTGTTGGGGAGCATCGTACTCCTTCTCGTGCTAGTGAATCAACCTCATCGTTGCCCTTGTAGTCTGTGTGGCCTGGTACCCAGGCTAATGACAGTCTGTTTTGACTTCCTAGTTCTTGTAGCTTTTCTAGGCAGTTCCAGACCAGTTTGGAATTGACCTACATGGAGCTAATTGCATTTATAGCTGCTTGGCTATCAGAGTATATTGCAATAGTCTTTTCCTTAAACTCCTGCCTTAGTAGCTTTTCTGCGCAGTGACGTATTGCTGCTGTTTCTGCCTGGAATATCGCCACTTTTTTACCTAAGCTCAGTGAGACTTTTGTCTTTGGTTTAATTATATAGATATTCCTGCTCCTACACCTTCTTCAGTTTTTGAGCCGTCTGTGTAACAGGCAATCTCTGCATTTATTGGAGGTCCTCCCTTCCATGCCTCTCTGTCTGTTGTAATTGTTTTTTCCGAAGATATACTGGGGAAGCATCTCATCCGATGGAATTCCCATTATGGGGTCTATAAATAAATAAGTAAATACTTAAAATGGCATTAAAATTACAAGTAAAATGTGTCCGCTTAGAGGACACCTGAATAAAATGGGACTGTATAACGGAGACCTCAGCTGCAGATTATGCAACGAAGGGATAGAAACAGTTCTACACATCTTATGCGAATATGAGGCATTAAATCAGGAGGCAGGCTATATATGGACGTACAAAATTACGCCCAGAAGAATATGACGAACATCCAACACGGAACTTGTACAATCTAGTACAGGGAACGAGACTGATGGAATAGGTGTCATGAGAAGATGGGAGAATAATCGCAATAAGCCCAAGAAACTGCAGTATTTTCTGGAGACTTAGACTGAATGGACAAGACAGACAGCTCCCGAAGTACCAAAAAAAACTCTGCACAGGTATTATTATTATTTTTACTAGTCGTTTATGTCGATCACAATATTATAGGAATCGTAATTTTCTATTTGAATTTCTTACCGTATGCTCTCTTCGTGAAATCGGCAAGATTGAATTGAACTTGGTTCCAACCAGAGCTGAGGCCTATTGGCATTGTAGTACAAAATGGTCTCACTTTCGTAGTGGATTGAAAATTGGAGACTCTAAATCTGCGATGCATGTCTTTGTCATCTGAAAAATAACTTGCTGAGATGATTCAAATCTATATTCATTTCTTGATATCAAAGTATCAGCGAATCTTTGGCTGAGATTTTCATTTATATTTGCAACATTTTAAAAAGAATGTCATAGTTTCTAGAACGTTTCTTATACTTCTATCTTGAGAACATTTTTATGAAGTGAGACAACTGATGACTTACACAGATCTGATTTCGGTGAAGACCAAAAACATTTTACCTATTTATAACATTATGAGTTAAACTGCATTTTCATTTGAGGTGTACTTGAATTATTTTTTGAAAAAAACTGTTTTAATCTGTTTTCCATTAACCAACTGTTGCCCTCCTACGAACGGCAGCTCTCAAGAGTCTAAACATGCGCGAGCTAAGAATTACCGAGGTCTCCCCTTTTAACGTATTGTAACGAATCTGAAGCCGGTCCTGACCGATATCTCAGCCAGCAAACATATGACTCACCGAGAAAGGAATGCGATCGACGAACCACCGAGAAAATTTTAGATGAGTGCCGAAAAGACCAGAGAGATCTGCAGTGATCGTTGCCTATACATAAAGCCGGCCTCCCGTCCCGAGAGTACCCAGTCTGTACCCAGAAAGTGAATCGCGCGTTTAAATAAAGAATTCTGTGAAAGATATATTAAGCGTTGGTTGCTAAGTGTTGTATATAAATTAGTTGTGATAGTGAAATACTGTTAAAAATAATTTTTTTTAAGACAGTTAATTCTTTAATTCGTTACAGTATATATTTTCAATACTACCGTTGTAACAGCCTCGCTGGGCCACTCAAAACAAATGAATTGATTCACTCACCCAATATTTGAATCTCAAAAGTGAAATACTTCTTCATATTCTTGATTATCATGACGAGAAATGGTAGTTTGATTCCGAGAGAGGCTCTTGGCTTTATTGGACACGTTATATATGTGGTTGCAACGTTTGTCCCAGAAATTTCCAGCACAAGGGATTTGACCTCGTCGTCAATAACTCTTCGAATGTGGCCATTCTTCACCTGAACAGAGAATGAGTGGATGATATGTGAAATTATACGTGGCACGGAGCATAAAATAAGAGTAAACAAACTGATCTGTTTAAATCTGTTTAAAATATGTTTTCCGTTAACTAGCTGTCGCACTCCTACGAAAAACATCTCTCAATAGTCGAAACTAACGAGATCTTACCTTTTAACGTGTGATTTCTAACACGGGTTGGACGATAGCAAGTGAAAATTGATCGTTCAGACTTGGGCTTGAACCACGGACCAACACGTTGGTAGATCTGAGTGAATGAACAAAGCAATCACGTTGAACCGACCGGCTACTGTGTACCACATGACGTTTTATATTTGTTACAAGCTATTATTTGTTTCGAAGGGATGAAATTTTGTGAAATAGACCAGTTATAAATATGCTGGGCTGCTGTGTCCATTTCTGCTGAATATTCTTCGAAGGGATTATCAGAAACATATCCATTTTTGATATTATCCCTAAACCGATTGACAATTTAAATATTATCTGCAACCCTCTTTCTATTGTATATCAACGGCTTATTGGAAAAAACCAAAAATCCAATGTATTGCTTTGCTGACGACAGCACACTTGTCTTGAATACCAAGACATCAGCTGCAGATGGACATCTTCACCGGCAGCAGGAAGTTGCTTATTTTAATGAGGATCTAGAGGTGATTTCGAATTGGATCGGATGTAATACTATCAGGGCAGACAATTCCGCTTTCAGCTTCAACAAGTTTGTTGGGATTAAAATAGACAATAATATGCCTTGGCACAATCATGTCACTGGAATTGGAAGGCTGCTTCTCAACAACTTGGAACACTGTTCCGATCCAGAAAACTGTATACACCTCAGCAACTTTTGATTCTCTATAAAGCTCAGATCAGACCTTCTTTGGAGTATTGTATGCAGCTCTGTCCGCTAAGCATACCCCGAAGTTGCTGGATTCCACCCAGAAAAAAGCCATCCGTCTGATTGGAGACGTGAGCATCACTTGCAACTTTGATAGTCTGGAACATAGAAGAAAGGTTGGAGACTTGTCTCTCTTCCAGTGACGGCTCGTGCATTGGAGAACGGGGGAGGCTAAAGTCATCAAGACTATATACACACAGAAAAGCCCGCCGGAGGCGCGTTGTTGCACGCTTTGCTTAACACTAAAGTTGGGGCATGGGCATGACAATGCGTAAAAAGTGCATGAGGAGCTATGGAGTTTATTTTAGTATGTAAACCATTCAAATGGCCGGCCATGACCGCAGTTCCATCATAGGTTTGCGCAATTAACTTTTGCCTAAAATTATAGGTGTCACACGTACGAATTAAAAAATTAAACAAATCGTCAGGTTAGCGTCCAGATGAAACATCATAAAAGCCCATAAAACGTTCTACCACATTACCATCTTTGACATATTTAAAAACGTTTGAAAGTTGTGATGTACAGGTAATATAGGTAGTTTCATCAATTTCCTATGCAAAAAGAACACTTTCAATCTCCTTGCTTATATTTTCCATAATAATATATGTTCATTTTGAATTGTTTTTGAGGTGCCCGAAAAAACACTACCGTTTGAAAAAGTACAAAATTGTGAATCATATTTGCTCCATAACATTAAAAGTTCCTTGCAATTGGTTTCATCGTGTCCACGAAAAGCTAATTCTTGGGAACCCAAATAAATCGTAATATCGATAACTCTTTTTAAATTCGACCGATTTTTCCTAACCTGATTATTAAAAGAAATTATGGCTTCTTTTTGAGCTGTATCTAAAGGTGTATTTCATCAGTTCGGACTTCCATTGTCTAATCTAATATGAATTGATTTGAAAAAACCATGAAAAAAACAATTACAAAATTAATAAGGTTAACCGAAAATAACAATTTTATTAAACAAAAACAAAAAATTAACATACAAACTACAACCAAACAAATAAAATTAAAATATTAATAAAAGCTGAAAAAAAATGAAGATTAAAAAATTATTGTTAGCAAAAATGAAAAAAAAATTGAAAAAATTAAAGAGGTTTCAAACCAAGTTATGTCACGACGTTTCGATTGTTAGTATCCACAATCGTCTTAATATATGCTCCTTACATTTAAAATGTCTTCCTGTAGAACGAAGTAAATTTTTCAAATCGGAGTATTCTATTTCAGACCACGTTTGGTATTCGGTTTGTACGAAAAGTTTTTCTCGTTTAATGGAGTCGGCTAACCAATCGTATTTATCGTACAAACTAATATTAAATCCTCGATTTTTTCAATTATCTGACGTTTTAATTGAAATCAAATTTAGTTGAGGCCTTCCAAGAGTTTTATAATGTATAATTTATTATCATAAGATAAAGACTTAACATTATTTGTCAGCAACCAATCGACTTTATCGTCAGATTTTTCATTTTCCTCCAACTTATCCATACTAAATGAAAAAAAAAATTACCGAAAAGTGAAAATCTGAAAAACATTGAAATTGAAAGAAAACAAGAAAGCACATTAAAAACATTTCCAGAAGGCACTGCTATAATACAATATTGCCTGTTTTATACAGGCAATATTGTCCCGGTCCGTCACGGCATCCCGTCCGAATAATTAAATTAAAAACAATCGCAGTCCTACATTAATGGAGACCAACTGGAGGCTAGCCTCCTCTAACGCTATAATTTCTGCAACTGAAATTACAAATCGGGCCGTATGTCGCTTGTTGGATCGGTCTCGTGGAGCCTGTGTTTTTTAAAGAGGTCGGAGGCTTGGTTCCCTTGCAACGTATGGCATTTATTATTTCGGGTTGATGGTTCATTCATTATTCGTTCATGGTCGGTGCGTTTGAGTTTTGTTGATGCAGGATACATTATGGTATGTACTACGTAGTGAGTGACAGTGTTTTTTCGGGCATATTATGTATTTATATTAAAAATTAATGGTACAGTAATGATAACCAAGCATTTTTGGACAAAAATAATCATAAATATTTGTCAATATCTTTTATTCAATTGAGATGAATAGCCTCAAATTTTATGGGGAGGATAAGCCTCCCTTGCCTTCTCTGACGAGCCGCCGCTGCTCTGTTCTATAAATACTTTCACGGGAAGTATTTAAGTGACTTGGCACATTCCATTACATATCAGAAATACGCAACGGATTGTGGCTGCTCATTGTTTTGAGGTTCAACCCAGTACACCTTGAACTTCACTGTTCAAGAACTCTCCCATTTGAAGAACTGCGTTTAACGTTTATGTGGAATAAAATTTCTGAGAACATTTTTCCAAAGGAATTTAATCTCCAGCGATTGCAATTCAATGTGAATCTCTACTTTCGCAATGGTACCGCTCTGAGAGCGCCTCAAGGATTTTCTTCTGTATTGCCTGTGTTTTGTCCTTGAAAAAAGACTAAACAGCAGAGAGAACTCCACTTAATATGGTTATTAAAAGTGTAGTACTTAATACTCGAACAATGTTGAACATTTCTAGGTCGTAAACGGCAAATTTATTGCAAACTAAGTAAGTATTCGAGGTATGTTGAAAAATTGAGGTAAATTTTCATCTTTCCTAAAAAATATTTATCTGTTTATCAATTTCTATTTTGTTCCCTCCAAAGTAGTCCTCCTCAGATATAATACGCTTATTCCAGCGTGTTTTCCAATCCTCGAAAGTTCTCTTCAATATTGCGAACAGAAAAAAGGCGCAGGGGACCAATTCTGGTGCATATGGGGGCTGAAGCATGATCAAGGTGTTGTTTTCACCCAAAAATGACGAGTGTGCAAGTTCATTATCATTACACAAATGTCATGAATTGTTTTTCACAGTATCTGGCGTTTTTTTTTTCGTATTGCTCCGCATAAGCGGCGCATAATTGGTCTTGGTTCTCCTGGGCTTGTCCATTAGTACGATTGAAGTTTGGTTTCGATGTCATAATCGCATGATTCGTCAACAGTTATGACCCTTTTGAGCAAATCTGGATGGTTTCTCTGGCTAATTTTGGAACAAACTTCATTGACACACGCTTTTGAGAAATTTTCGTTGAGTGAAACTTTTCATCCAGTGATTTTCTCAATGCACTTTCAAGCATTGTGATGGTTGACTCATAAAAAGTGATTGGATGCTCCCTTTCAGTAATTTTGAACGATGATTGGAAAATTTTATGATTTCCATCTTACATTTCATAAAGTTTTTGATATTACAACTTATTTTCGAATTCATATGTCTACGCAGACAATCAAAATTTACGAAGCTATTTGTCTAAAAAGTACTTACTTGTTTATCCCATAAAGACAACGGATTACTTCCAACACTGTAGAATATGGAAATAAATCCACTCTGAAATGAGTTGGAAAACATATTTGACAGATACTAATATTTCAACTCCGTAAATGACATTTTATCAGAATTTAATGTACAAAATATCAAAATATCTGACAATTTATACGAGGATTTGACATTTCAACGAGGAATTGTACAGAGTTATGGGGGATTTATATTGTTACAAATTAATGAATTCTGTCTAGAACTCCCAGAAACTTCGACTTGAGTGTACTTACGTATTTTGATGCGAAGATTACGAATCCGAAAGAAAAAAGCGGCACTCTCCCTTATTTACAAAGTTACGGCCCTTCAAAGTTCAAAAAAGGGCGATTTTTCAGCCTTTTTTTCACAAAACATACTATTTAAAAACAAGCATTTATTCACAAAGTCACCTTTACACCTTATTCTTCCTTCTTTGACACTTTTCACTTCAATAATCAACATTTTTCTTATAAAAAACTTAATTCAAAAACGAATGCTTCTCCTGGAGACATTCTTCTATTTCTAGGTTAGTTCCTAGTGACATTTCAGAAAAAAGCGGTTGGTATTTGCCGCCGCCTACTATTTAAAATTCGTAATACTCCACCAAAAACCAATTTACGATCTAAAGAATGAAGGTAAAAAACATTTCAATTACTTTAGGAATATTGACTGTATCAGTCGTACCAACCATGCCATAACTTTATAAACGTAAAATAGAGAGATATGTGACCAAAAAGCAGCTCCGAACATTTTTTAATATTTTCAAAGGAAAAATGTTGATTATTGAAGTGAAAAGTGTCAAAGAAGGAGGAATGAGGTGTAAAGATAATATAGTGAATGAATGCTTGTGTTTTTAAATGGTTTATTTTGTGAAAAAGAAAGCTGATAAGTCGCTCTTTTCTGAACTTTGAAGGGCCGTAACTTTGTAAATAAGGTAGAGCGCCGCTTTTTTCTTTCGGATTCGTAATCTAGGCATCAAAATAGGTGAGTACACTCAAAATTTTTTTCAANAAATCGCCGAGAGCCCTCAAAACGAATATTTACCAGATTAAAGTTGAGTTTAATTCATGAGTTTTTCAAATTCACTTCGAAAAGTATTCAAATTGATGTTTCAAATGTTGAGTTTTGATTTTTAAAGGAAATTGTTTCTAATTCACATATTGGCAACAGCGCCTATATCAAGTTGAAAAGTCAATGTAAATTTTTTTCTTAATATTTCTACATGTAATTTTTGTATGTGAATTAGATTTCCTATTTTCAATAAACTATTATTATATTATTCAAATAATATTTTAAAGAAAAAGGTTGAAATGATAAGTTTAAAATGCGTTGTTTCAGAGATCTTCTATGAAAACTACTTGATTTTCGTCAGGAGGAACATTCCCCATTCTTGCTTCAATTCGGCTACTTTCAAGTCCAAAAAACTGTGTATGTCCACTTATTTCAATCGAGTCCGAAAACACTTATTTAATTTCACAAGTCTATTTTTCGCAAGAAAGGTCCATCAGTTTATATTTTCGTAGTCCGGTACTGTTCACTTCGCGAAACACAACGAATCACTGAGCTCTGCGTGAACAAATAAGTCTTGAAGTCAATTTCACCTCAATACAAAGATTGTCCACCAAGCGCTCATAGATTTATTTTACAAAATCATTTCTGATCATCAATTCTAACAAGTTATTGAATTAACTGTCTTAAACGAATTTATTTCCTACAATATTTCACTAATCACAAACTAATTTATTGATAACACTTAGCAACTAACGCTTGATTTATTTCCACTATTTGAATTTCTTGTTTAGCCGCTCAACTCACTTTCTGAACTGCCCTCTTGGGTCGGGAAGCCGAGTTTATATAATGTAACGGATCTTTCTAGAAATCTGTAGTCGGTTCGGTATTCGACTAGAGTTTTACCGGCGGTTGCATTCTTTCGCGGTGATGTCATGTGTTTGTTCGCTGAGTCGGCCTGCATATCGGTCAGAGGCGGCTTTGAATTCGTTACAATATTATATCTGACCAACAATATCGATTCTAACAATCATCAGCAGTGGATGCTGCTAACAATTAGGGAAAACATTTAAATTGGGTGAAGTATAATGCTAGGAGGTATTAATTTTTGGAAAAGCTAGGTTTTGGATTTTTATTTATTTTGAAGTTTCCGAATATGAACGAAAAAAAATAGAAAATTCTTAATTTTATTTTTTGGTTGTATCTTGTTTATATGGAAAAGGGTCTCTGCTTGAGCTTAAAATTAGGAGAAACACTGGTGAATTTATTGACAAGATGAGCATCAGCTGAATTCTGTTGAGCGCTGTTCATTCTTTCATAATCAACTTTTGCAAGAAGATATTATAGCCTATAGAATTCATTGTTGTTAAGTTGGAACATGAAATATCAAGTTTTTTATATTCCTAAAGGCTGAACAATTTGAAAAACTCACTGAAAATAGTATAGGTTGTTTCCTAATTTGAAAAAATGGTTATGGTGTGCCAGAGAATTTTTGGAGAATTAGCCTACATGGAGAGAACAATAATTGAACTGGATACAATCATATGACAGAAACTTTCAGTTGTATAGCAATTGTTTGACCCCGTTATTTTGACAGAATGATCTGATATTTGGTACACACATTTAGTTTCGATGACAATACAATTCCATAAATTCTGTATCATCGTAAATCCAAGATGGCCGCTGCTACAAAATGGCGGATTACATATTATTTTGCAACTACCTCAATATGGGTATCAAATAATAGATCTTGACTACTACTATAGTAAAACAGTATGAAAAAAATGCACCACCCGAGTTAAGGTAGAATATTAAAACGTCCCGAGAACTGTGTGGCATTAGGGTGGATGAAAATTAGGAACTGAAAACTTGAAAACAAAATAAGTAAGAAAAAAATTTTATGTTACACGTTTTTATTGAAAAATGTACTAAAAACTGAAAAATAATTCGGAAGCTCCTAGATAGTAGTCATCAAACTACTCACAGCAATCTACGGTATTGATTAGGAGAGAGATGTGATGACTGATACCTAGGACCTTCCGAATTATTTTTTAGTTTTTAGTGAATTTTCCAATAAAACCGTTCAACACAAACTTTTCTTTTCACTTATTTGATCATTATTATCATTACTTTTCATTCATACCATTCTGAACAGCCAAGTTTGTGTGTACTACTACTGAACTAATGTTGAGAAATGTTTTGACGTTCCATTTGTTAGAAGCATTTGAATCGTTCATACAACTCAATCTCTCGTCAGATGAGAAGGAATTAAATTCATTTGGTATGTAAATTGTCTTTATTTCCATAATTTTATTGAATTAATTCTACAAACTCCAGCTCGAATCCAAGACAATCAAAACGGTCTGGCAAGGATTTCCTCTATTTTCATTTTCTGCGATTCGGTAAGCCTAATAATTTCGTCAGGGTGTGGAGGACGTATAATGGCATTACAAAACTCTCTGTGGATTCTCACGCCGTCCAAGGCTTTCGTTTGTAGAAGTTCATGGTCCTTAATTTCTTTTATGAATTGTGCCCTTTGTTTAACACCGGCTCTTCGGTATCTCTGGCGACATACCACGCGACTGAAAACAATGAAGATATGGAAGAAATGGAAATATATGTGTTTGGGTGTTTCCCAGCATCATGAAAACTAAAAGAAATGGATATTTTGTTTTAACCACTCAAAAATTGTTAGATCAATAATCACATAAGACTGTTTTTATATTTTTTTCCTTACATCTAGTTGATAGTTATGGCACATATGTGTGAATTTGTAAACTATTTTGTGAAAATAGGCAATGCCATAAATAAATGAATGAATAAATATATCTATACATATATCCCACTATTCGAAAAATGTTCAAATTTTACACGATTTCTTTCTCATATCCAATTATTTTCAATAACATTATCGCAAATAGAAAACATAAACACTGAATTTTATCTCTTCATATTTTAGTCAGTTGATCTTTGCACTTCACCCCCTTGCGCATCACAGAATTATTGAATAATCCCATGAAGAAATATGTTTACAATCGATCAAATTAGCCTAAATGAGTCGAATATGCAGAAAAAAGACCTCAAGTAAGGGCATACTATAGTTTAGGTTTTGGCATACCATGCTCTGAATACAAGCAAAATACCCAGCGGAAAAGAATTAGCAAACTGAAAACAGAGAAGTGTATTTGGATCCACCAACATAAGATCAAGTGGTCCGAAGCTGAAATCTATCACAGTTCAAGAGAAAGTTTGAAGAAGCTGCAACATTGTTGAACAAGGACGCATTCAGCCAGGTAAGATACGCCACACATGGGAACTTTAAGCAAGCTGAAAAACGGTCTGTATCGCACCGAATCAGGAACCGAAAGGGGGAGGTGAAAGTGTGTAGGAACTAGCCAGTTGTCACCTGAAGATGATTGTGGATACTCACACTCGAAACATCGTGAAGTTTTGTATACTGTGAAAACTCTAAAATAGGATAATGATGGTACACAGTATGCGAACGAGAAAAAATATTTTTGAATAACTTACACCCACATAAAAATATCGAGTTCAAATATTTGAAAAATAATGGAATTACATGTTTCCCATATGATAATTACAATTTTTCTATTCATGAAGCCTAAAATGAATAATGTTATACCCAAATAGAATATTAGTAGAATTCACAAGAAACAATAACACATTTTCGCTAGAACTGTATTTGTATATCATATACTTACTAAGGTAGCACTAGATTTGAGTAACTGGGATCTACACTATCGTTGAGAGATAATTTGTATTGGGTTTTTGAATTCGCTTTTTCAATTTGTCTTAGTGATTCACTCATTTTGATTTTCCTGCACCACTAATTCTCGAAGGTTTGAAGAATACTGTCATATATTATCGATGACTTTGTTTTGGTTTCTACGGTAACTTCGCTCCTCCCGAATACATTTATTCCGATAGTTTTAATCCACGTGGCACAAAATCCTGGATTATTAAAAAAATAATGTGAGTGTTCAAATTTCGCGGTCTACGTAAATTCGATTAGCGATTTTTTTATCTTGGTACACTCAGTTGCAGCTGTTTAGCATGTTTAGTTTATTGGTGAGAAGCATAATGTGTAAAAAATGAAATGAAATGAAAATACTAGAAATGTTGACAGTACCATACAGTGATTGTACTCTGAGTCAAAAAAAAGTTCACAAGTGGTACAAGCTCTTCACAAAGGTGGAAAAGATGTGAATGACGACGCTTGCATGAACGCCTCAGCCCATCAACTACCAATAAAAATGTTGAAAAAGTACATAAAATTGTTATGAAAAATTGGTCCAATTTCTGAAGAAATTGAAGTTGTCCATATAAATAATGTCAGGTGTGGAATAAAAATGTTTAAATTGTTTCAGCTTTCAATGAAAGGGAAATAGAAGCTAGGCCACTTGCATTTCTTGACATTTTCTCTTCATTGCCTCTAAAATTCTTCTTTTTATTACTTCAAAGGTACACATTGATTTAACTTTTTCGACTGATGACTTATTTATTTTGTAGAAATTTAGAAATTCATGTTGAATATAGAATAAAGAAAATACTTCTGTCTAGTTTCTACTGTGTTTATTTATTCGTTACGACCGGATTCAGCTTATGAGGCCATTTTCAAGTAACTAACACAAATTGTCAAGTTGCGTCCTGACCTAACACGTTACCAATATTACAATTTGTCACGATTGCCAACTATTGTATGGATTTATGATGTACTGTTTGGAACCTTTGGTGTAGTAATGAATATTATTGGAGTTTTTTCCCAACAACAAATCGTTATTTTCACACCTCGACACGTGTTTCGATCACCAAGTGATCATCTTC
>WOGN01013235.1:0-10135 GCA_015342105.1 Leptinotarsa texana
ATCTACACATCCATGTATAGATTTACTTCCTTCCTTTCTTTGGAAGATTCCCTCATCCTTCTTTTTTGTATCAAGATGGAGTAGTAGAAAGCCAAAAACTTTCTTTCCCAAAAAGGTTCATTTGTCTCTAATCATTGATTATTCTTACCATAAGGAATCATGGTTACAAATATTCCTTAATGCGTCTATCACTATTTTTTACAATAAATTCAAATGATATTGTTCAGTAAGCAAGTATGATAATTATAAAATATATCTAAGCAGTTTTCTATACAATCCGAAAAAAAAAGTTTGAATGAAGATGTGTTCAAGTCAGAAAAGGTTTATTGAAACACTGAAATAATTACTGTAGGTGCACTTATTATGGAATATTTCAATAAGAATAAGGACTGAGTTTTTTTTATAAAATTTAATGATTAGTATCTTTTCTGAAGTCTAGGTATTCAAATTAATTAGAAGTTCATTTAATGAACTCCTTTCTCCGTATAGTTTTTTGCAAGGCTTCATCAACTTCTTTATTTTCGATAGTAATTACAAACAATTTGTTTGGTGCATTTTGAGTTGAATAAGTATACTCATAAATTAAACAATACTTTTTCGGGACTTTTTTATCCTCTACTTCCAAAATACTGGCAGATGAATACAAACAACGAAAAAGTATTTTACCTTTCTGTCTTATCCAAAGAAACACAAATATGAGGCGAAACAGTATAATATTCATTCTTGGGTA
Organism: Leptinotarsa texana; assembly: GCA_015342105.1. NCBI lineage: Eukaryota > Metazoa > Arthropoda > Insecta > Coleoptera > Chrysomelidae > Leptinotarsa > Leptinotarsa texana. The sequence continues at coordinate 731 of WOGN01013235.1, forward strand.
ATAATGTATGTGTGAATATGTGACTTATCTTATTTGTATGTGTGTATATGTGACTTATTTGTATACATCTAAAAGATCAATAAATTATCTTATCTTTCACATCACTTACATAGAATTGCCTCAAAATAATATCACATATAAATGAAAAAATCAAATAAACCAAATCACAATAATAATCATTTCCAAAGATAACTGTAAAAAATAATCTGGTGGGGAAATATTTTAACGAAGTTTTCAATTTCGTATTTTTTTTCAAATTATGTCTGAAACGCAATGAAGAAAGAGATCACACATATTGTCTGATTGTTTATTGTGGTATAGAATATTCATTCTGATTTCTGAGACCTTTTTCATGTGCATTGTGTCTATATGTCAATTAGGAGATATTGAGGTCACCGTTTGATCCTGAAGTTATGAAAGAAATTAACTAGATTAATAATGTTGAACATTTTCTGCCACCCAATGTGATATATGAATTGGAGATACATGATTTCTGAATTTTAAGTTTAAAATAAATCTTGCACTCTCATTCTAAAATTTTTGTATTCTTGATAATGTGATTTGATTGAAATGTCACGTTTACATTTTCTTTATTCATAATTTTTAAACAAATTTCACACTATAAATTTTATTTAAGACCCATTTCACTGCACGGTAGCTTCATCAGTTGGACACCAGTCCAACCGTGTAATGAAATGTGTCATGACACGGAATAGAATTCATAGTATGACAATTGTATTATTATTATCATTGATAATGTTATTAATTTTCATCAAGTAACAGATCAGTGAAATTATAATGGAATTTCCTTTATTTTCTAGAATTTTGCATAGCTACCTTGAGCCAATCACACCCTCAAAAAATATTGGATTTTGGAATATTTAACCCAAGCAAATTTTCTCATTTTGAGACTAGGTTACTTACCAGCATCACCACCACCTCTTTCCATAATTTCATTCTCCTCATTCAGTTCAGCTTCAGCATCTTCGTAGAGATTGTCATCTTCATTTGTGCTATCATCATCCATATCCATGGCAGGATCAGGATTCAATTCCTAAATATTGTATATACGTTGAAGTCTTATAGAATTCAATTTTTTTTCTTTTAACTGAGGTAAAAAGTGTGACAGAGATATTTCCTTTCAAAGGATGTTTTTGAAAGATCCGTTTTTGTGAAATGACTTTTTACAATGATCGTTGTGCTCTGGACACGAATAAAAATAATCTTTTTTCTGCCCTTTATTCTAAATGGTATTGAAGCTTCACAATAAGATTAGTATCTTTGTTTTAACTTGATTCCATTATTACAATACGAGAAAGTCATTATTTTCAAGTCTCTGTTTCATAACTGAAAGTATAATTAAGAAAAGAGAATTTAAACTTTCTATGTTTTTACCACTTTTATTTGTAACTAACGTTACTGCACTGATTTTGTTTCGTCCTATAAGGACGTTTTCAAACGTATACATTAAATTTAATGTACATTAAATAAAAGTGGTAAAGAACATAGAAAGTTTCAATTCTCTTTTCTTCATTGTGATCTACTACCACATAGTAATGGCTGCATCCATCAATTTATTGAAAGTATAATTCTAATAAGCACATTTTCTCAAATCACCTGATTCATACCAATAATAATTTTGTACTTTGTGATATAATTTTTGGGTGTCCAACCAGCATCAGTAGAACCACCAGAAATACTCGTACACAAAAAAATGAGAATAACAGTATTTTCAATTTGGACAAACATACAGAGAAATGATTTGTGATTTACTGTTCCACACTACTCAATTCCCAAAATTCGTTGAATTAACATGGACTGAAAAGTAGCAATTAGAATAGGAATTGAAGATCATAAAAAATTCAGGAATGGTCATCCTGGTATCATAACATACACAATAGTATACACGATATACACTACCGAATTAATTGAAATTTGATAGTTCGTACTGGAATGGAAATTGAAAGGTTAGCAGTTCTGCAAAGGTTCTGACATTGACAGATCAAAGAAATGTTTCATCTCATTTAATCATATTTACTTCATAGAGTTAGCTTTATTATTTCAGTTTTGATGTATATGTAAAAGGATTTATCTTTTACGATTCAACAGGTTCTACACCCATCAGGGTCTTTGTACCAAATAACCAATGAAGACTATCTATCTATCTATAGTACAATTCCATATTAGTAGACACTAAATTCTCAGAAAAAATTATTACATGAAAATGAAAATGTTGGTAAGGTTGTAATTCTATAAATTTCATCATCATTTTTCCTCATCTGTTTAGTATCATTTCCATGTGCCACTTCAAGAAACAGATTAAGGCAAAAACGTCAGTCATTTCTGAGAATGTAGTGCCTACTATTTTGGAATTATAGTATAATGATGATGAAAAAAAACATCCATCCCAGTTTATAATATAAAGTTTGTAAAATAATTCTTTATGCAACCATACACATTTAGTGGAATCTTATGGTTCATGTTTATTTGACCAAAAGTGGCTACTCGAATAATTTTTGGCATTTTCTGTACTCTAAATTACAAGTTATAAAAAAATATCATTGGTGTAATCTTGAAAGCCATCAGACAGATTTTAAAGAAAAGACCAAATATTTATTTGCTAGCAGAATATATGATTTTCAATTAGTGCATTTATTTCACTACCTCTGATCCACTAGAATACAGATTTGAAAGTATATCTATCTTTCTTCAAAGTTGTAATGTTTAATTTCAATCCTCTTTTTAAGGAAATATAAGCTGTCGATTAAAAAAATTAATGTTTGTTCATGTTAGACACTTGAAAAAATTACTTTTCAAATATAATATTCAAATGTGGCTTGAAAGTTTTGATATTTATAGAAACATGGTTTTGCAATAAGGTAGATATAATGAATACTGCTAGACCTCAATCATTATAAAAATCTATTACAATTTTACCTGACAGAGCATCATAGCCTCGTAAAGCTGTCTGACAACTTCAGTATCATCATTAGTTGAACTTGGTACTAATAATAATTCTGAACACTCATGTGATACTTCACAATAACTATCTTCACTGTCAGCTGCATCACTGTCATCTGCATCAGGCGATGGAGGATCTTCCCCTGAGAAATTCAAGATAACAAATAATTTGCTTCAAAGTTTTTAAAGAAGTTTATAAAGTACCTGGCATATGAATCTTTCCTGCAACTACTACATAGACACATTCTCCTGGGTAAACAGAATTATCTTTCGAGATACCATGCAATACTATATTGGGGTATTCTATCGTTAGACCAACATCCCCGTTCCGTTGCCAACATAAAGTTCTTTAAAAAGGGTGAGTTATGTCTTGACAAATTTTACTATTGAGAAAAAAACTTACTGCTCACTAACATACAGGGTTCCGTTTCCAAGATCCTTTTTTTCTAATACAACTCGAACATTTTCTTTCTGGTACTTAATATCTGATTCCGGATATTTAAATGAATTTATAATAACCATTTTTTTTTTCGTAATTTTTGAAATCAATAAACTTAACGAGAAAAACAAACCAATGACTACAATATAGATGAAGATAGTAACATGCGTTGTTCTTCTTCCCTTCTTTTACATTTTTCTGGATATCCCGCCTTCATTGGTTGTCCACAAATCGAATTCAAGTGAATCGCAATGTGTAAAGGGACAAACTTCTAATTTACTACAATAAGTTACTGTGTGTGTTCGAAATATTTTTAGGAGGAAACATAATCTGTTTATTGAAAACAAGCCGAAAAATTTTGTCTTAAAAAATGCTATGAATTTAATTCTCTGAATCTATAGAAATATTATATTTTTTTTCTGATGGTAGAAGGTGAAAATCGAAAAGATTATTGAAAAACTAATTTCCTACAAAGAAAATGACTGAACCAATATGTGACGGGTGACGGAATGCAACCAATAACAACAAATGAAAGAAATGCAAACAAAATATACTTCAACAACTCAGATCAACATAACAATTTAATCTCTGACATGGTGGTGGATGGATATGTTGATAATGACCGTTTACAAAAGAAGTAACATGGACGCCATTGGGAGGAAATGAGCTCATTTTATATAATGATTGTCCAACGTCTGAGTCCGTACATCGAACTTAAAAATATATATGTAGTGTTGTTTGTCATTGATGTGTAATCGTACACATGCATGAAAAAATACTATGGGTTAAATGAATTTGTGAACAATCTGAAGTGATTAAAAGTGCCAAAGTGTAATCACGTAACCCCATGTCCACGTCTGAATAGTGACTACAGAGAAAACCATTAATGGAAGAAAATCTAAAAAAGATATGCACGATTGAAAAATAATAAAGAAAAGAACTAGGGATACAGTTATTGCAAAAAGCAAGTAACTACTACCCGGACTCCTGAACGAAGTTTTCATTGCGTAATAACAGTGAGAAGAGTGAACGCTAGTTACAATAGCGCTGTAAAAGAAGCTGACACCGATGAGCTAGTCGAAGAAGAATAAGAACATAATATAACCTCAAAACATTAAGTTGTTAATTATTTTGATAACATTTAAGGTAGGTATCGCATCTTTTAATTTTTCCATCCTGGGTTCTTTTTGTTCGAGACAGCATTTCGGTTTGTGGTAATGCTTCTCAGCTGCCCTGAAGCGAGAAAAGTCTATAAGTAACTGTCTTGCACAAAGAAGAATATATTGAAGAAGAAATGGAAAAACACAGAATACAAATATATTAAGAAGAAGAAAAAATGGAGTACAATATTGTGTAAAACAAAGTTTTTATCATAGTTATTATTATAATAAAAAGAGTACTGGTCATAATAGCGCCATTTCTGGAATCTGGGACCAAAATTAAGAAGAAGAAGAACTGTAATAAGTCATTTCGATTTATTGTTTTTCCTATTTCACCATTGTTATTAATAATGTAAAGAAGTTGTAGTCAATAGTATCTTACTGTTTGGATGAGAAAAGTAGTTGCTTTTATATACTTCATTTCAAAGATGGAAAAGAAGTAATATACTAATTAATTAAATTTAGTGAGAACGTCAGAGTCCAAGCAATAAAATATTGTGAGACCACAAATGGAGTTACCAAAAATTAGTTTTTACACAGAAATATCTTTAATGATGTTTGGGTTCGGAGACAGTCACACACCAAATCAGGAAACTGTTCTTCTAGTAGAAAATATTGTTTTAAAGCAATTGCGAACATTGGTACAGGAAGCTCTCAAATATTCAGATGGTAAAAATTTGAAAGGAGAAGAATTAGTGTTCTTAATGCGCCACAATAAACAAAAAATGAGGAGTTTTGTGAAGTATCTCATCAATAAGCAAACCAAGTCAGCAATTCAAAAAATGCAGACGAATGTGGTTGAAATCGATAAGATCCAAAAACCAAAAGGACACCTGATGGAATTCATTGAAAGAATTGATGAAACTGGTGAATTTACAGATTTGAGTGAGTTTGATGAAATTAAGTACCAACGCCAGCTACGTGCCGATAGGATCTCCTTAGCATTAGATGAAAAAAAATATCTGGAATTTTGTAAAGCTCGATGTGCTTCATTCTGTAGTCGAGACACTACTCAAAGAAGTTTGGAAAAATTGAGACTTTGGGTGGACCCCAAAAAGAAAATCAATTTCAAAGTTGAAGCTTTAGATGTATTGGCTTATTATGCTTATCAGACTGTTGCTGAAATAACTGATTACGCACTTCTTGTTAGAATGGATTCAAAATGTGGAACTGACCCATTGAAGCACTTACCAGGATCATATTATACTGCTACTATGTTCACTGGTAAACATAGATTTGAGGAACCTAACCCAGACTACAGTACTGTTCACAGTAGTCAACCTCCAATAAGTGTCAATGAAATCAAAGAGGTAATGAGAAGGGTCACATCTCCTCAAGCTGGAAGATTGAGTTTTGGGGGAAAGCTGCCCGAGACACATTTTTTATTTGCCATTTGATAAATCAGTTCTTATTCACCTATTGCAGACTAATCTAGTTATTTTCAAAAACTTCTAATCAATTACATTTCAGATTTCTTGAACATTTCAATTGTAAGGGAGAATAAATACCCAAAATACATTATTGTAAGTAGTAAACTGGATAATTGGAGAGGAATATCACAAAGTGATTTGGCCAGAAAGTAATACTGTGAGATTTTTATACAAACTCTTTTATTAATCTGTGATGTGCTGTTTAATAAATTGTTTATGTAAAAATCCGAGATTGAAATAGTTTAAGTAACTATTTAACGAGTTTTCAGTTAGTTTTGGGAAATGAAAAATTCTTAATAACTCTTTTGCCCAACATTTCTTCAATATTTGGTGTGTAAATCTATTATTATTATGTGAGTTTGTATTTTTGTTGAATGAATATTGTTTGTTAATTGTGTAGTTTCATTTTTAATATAATACTTTTCAGTTGAAACAAAAATTATTGAAAACAACTATTTTGAAACACAGTAAGTTGAAAAAAAAACTTTACTATTTATTTTAGGCAAAAAAGGCATTCTTCATAAAATGTTCTGTAAAGAATAAAACCAAAAATTCAACCAGCAGTTATATCATTATATTAATTTTGATTGGAAGTAAATTATCTCTTTTTTTGTGAATATCAAAAATTGTAACACATACTCTTTCACGGCTGGGGTCACAATTAAAGGGAACAAAATCTGACTAGTAGTCCGTGGTCGAATGGATTATGAAGTATCATACGTTTCGTCTGCTACTACAGCAGACATCATCAGTGGGATGTTTGTTGACTGCGAGGACTAAAGTTATATCTTGATGTTTGAGAAATGAATGAGACTTGTAGGGTGAAGGTGTACTAAATGACATATACTAGATACAAAATCAATCATAACATCTTATTAATAATTTTAAACTCTCTATATATATTTGAATGATTCAAGTAATTTTCCTTTATTTTCAGTATTTTACTATTAATGTAAGTCACAAAAAGTATTTGAAGCTTTCTAACTTCTATTTAATTATCTGAGAGTGCTTTCAACAGCTAGTCGTGCTATCATCATCTAGGCTCTGCTCAAACTTGAGTATATAAACTTGAGATTAAAAATAATAATAGGAATTATTCTACTTTGGACCAAGGTTCTTGGTCTTCCACCATATCTACTATAGGAATATTCAATATAAATGAAAGGAAACAACACTTAAATAATATTGTGCTTATTGTTTTCCACTATTATTTTTTCTATCTTCACGGCCTGAAATTTCCCAACTTTTCCAAGCCGAAAAAACAGCGAAATGTTGGGAATTTTGTAAAATTGTCACTTCAAAATTTGTGGACTGTTCAGGACTGTTTTCTTACTTGGGAGAAATTTAACTTTTTTGAAGATTTCAACCAACTCAGAATTCTCTTCAAGTTATGAATATTGGGAAATCCCAACCTCCAGGTTCTTTACCTTTTTTTATTACCTCTTCTTTTCTCTCATTTTAATTTTTATTCGTTTTCTTATTATTTTTTTCTATCTTCATGGCCCGAAATTTTTCAACTTTTTCCCAAGTCGAAAAAGCAGGGGGGGCTCCCACCCCCATGGCGACGGCCCTGTGTCTTGGGAAACTGCGGCTTCCTCTTCTATTATTTTCTTCATAATATTGTGCCGTCGGCTTATAAGATAGTTTTCATATTCATAGAAGAAGGCAAATCATTAATATTTTATACATATCAGAAGCAGCAAGAACCCGAGAACACTGCCTCGTGGTACTGCATATTTTATTGGGGCTTGTTTGCTGAATTTGTTTTTATGGTAGGTACATAGAATTCTGTACGATTTTTTACATAGGATTGCATCAACTTCGGATATATCTGCAAAGTGGTAGGCCAATTCCACAACTTCCTTCCGAGTAAACCCAAACAATATTTTTTCCAGTAGCTCAAAATATGTTCAATCACTCTAGTTCATATGTCAAGACACTACTGTGCCTACCCATACCTACCTAAAACAAAAAAATAGGGAGTTATATTCACCACATCAAATTTATATTAGAGACATTAGTTGTGCGGACTGTGAAGTGGGAGTAGCCGAAACTTGGTTGCGTTGTACTCCGGCATTTCGAATGATGCCTTTTTTTTAAATGATCGTCAGGAACTCTTAATAGGAAACGGATGAGTGGGTTTATTATTGGGAATGCAAATGTTGCAGAGACAATATTTTTATTAGACTCGTCATCGGAAAAATATTGAGGCCTAGGTGAAGTAAATTGAAAATCAATCGTGCAAAACAACATGTTTCTAACTTTGAATTCATATGTCTCAACAGTAGATGCTACAACGAGTTGTACATGAAATATTGTACTTAGAAAATGGCGTGATAGAGGGCAAAGTGGCCACAGCAGAGGCCACTTTGCCCGCAATGTATTTTGCATAAAACTTGATTTTTGAAACTGCATTCATCACAAACAAAACTAAGTAGGCCTATAATATCAAGAGCAAGATTACGGCAAACTTCAGTTATTCTAATTCCGTGTTTTTTTTGCAAGTATAAAAGAATAACCGCTAAGCAGTCCTGGAACTCTGAAGCTATGCAAAAGGCCATTGATGCAGTTAAGAAGGATGGGTTGCCTTGGCAAAATGCAGCTAAAAGGTTCCAGGTAACTCGAAATACTGTAAAACGGTGTGCACTCGACAATAATTTTCATGCAATAAACAGAAAAATGNGACGTGGAAGTCCGTTTTTTTGGTGTAACATTCGCTGATCTACAGGGTCTTGCCTACAAACTCGTTGTTAAAAATTGCATACCTCATAACTTTAGTCATGAAAAAAAATCTGATGGGAAAGGTTGGGTACAGGAATTTAGAAATCGCCACCCGATGATTGCATTATGGAAATCTAAGGCGACTTCAGCTGCACGGACTCAAGCGTTTAACAAAACTAATATATCAAAGTTTTTTGACATTTTGGAAGGCATTCAGAAAGATCACGTATTCTCACTCCATAGGGTGTACAATGTTGATGAGACTGGTCAGTCCAGTCCAAGTGAAACCACAGAAATAACTCCACAAGAAGACCATGTGCCAGGAGAACACCATCATACAAGTTTGTGCATCTTTATGTCAGACTGTCAACAACAGTGGCTCAACAGAACTCATTGGTGGTTCTGAAAACTCCAATACCGCCTTTATAATGGTATCCCTACCTTCTGTTGATCATCCAATCAGATCTACCAGTGGGCTTCCTTCTGCCACAATTGATCCGTCTATTGCCAGGACTTCATCAGTCCACGTGAAACTGTTCCTGTACCCAAGGTCAATAGGATTATCAAAAGGGAAACTAAGCGGAAGAAAGGAACAGCAACAGTTCTAACATCCAGTCTATATAAGGCCACTCTCATAGCAATTAAGAAAGAAAAAGAAAATAAAGAGAATGTGAAACAACGTAGACTAGAAGTA